>JBCAUI010051000.1:0-20670 GCA_038406195.1 Haplosyllis anthogorgicola | reverse complement strand
TTGGAACTTGTGTTTGACATAAGTCAAATGAGGCACTATTGTGTTATTCATGTTTTCAATGCGCGGCGGCGGAAGGGCTAAGACCAGTCTTTTGTTGTTTGCTCATTTACTGAAAATCAATTGTCTTTTCTTTGGCTGTGCTTTTATTTCACTCACGAATAACATTAAATATGCCATTTCAAATCCTGAACATACCATTAATTGATCTTATACAAATTAATTTCCATTTCAGGAATCTGGCCAACAATCACTTTCGTTTCCTGCACGAAGGACCGTTCAGTGACAAGTCGAACCTGAACGATCTGGATCTTTCCAGTAACTCTATTGATATCATTCCGGACAACGCGTTTCGCGACTGTACTAGTTTAAGAACAATGTAAGTTTTGCATTGTTATTCGTTTTCTGCCATGCTTAGAAAGTGACTTGTCTTTAACAACTTCCGTTATAAATTAAACAATACAATACAGATGGTAAAAGAATTATATTTTCCACCTTGTAGAGAATTGAGCAACAATAAGATAGCGCGCATTATGAAGCCGCACTTCCAGGATTGTCCTCTGACCAGTAACATCTACCTGCAGGATAACGAGATAGCGTACATTGAACCTGGGTCATTCACACATGTCACATCAACCGGTGACTTGTATGTATCTCTTTTTTTTTCAAAGCAAACCGAGTACAACATAAAATTGTTCATGCAAAATTACTTAAACTTTTTTTCTGTCTGTGCGAAAAAGGGCGCTGGAGTTAAAATATTGCTACATCATTTACTATTCAAAGAAAAAATTCTTAAAGTATGTACACCATAATTCGATCAACCATTGTGTTCTGTGTTTGGTACATTTACACGTTTTAACAAACCTTTGGACCAGTATTCATCCGGAGTTAGACATTAACGTGATAGCTTTGGATACATTGATCATGTACAATATTGGTACTTTTGAATAGTTTGAATTTTAACATTTATATTTTAAAACATTTCCACAGCTTCTTGCATAACAATCGGTTGCCGACACTGCCCAACGCTGGGGATTTCAACAATCTAGCTGTAACTAGTTTCAATTTAAACAACAATAAACTGACAACAATTCAATCTGGCGTATTTTCAAGTCTAAGTGTAGCTCAAGATCTGTGAGTTTGCCTAGAGTACATGTGAAGTGAATGGTGTCTGGCGTGTTTAGGTGTGCTTTTTTTTTTATAAATCAGCATCTTTTTATTTACTTTCGGAAGTTATTGAATAGTGTACACAAATTACATTTAAAAGAAATATCCCGCAAGTAATAATCGAAAAAGCAAGAATAGGATCTAGAATTCCAAGTGCCAAAAATAAAGAGATGCTATTTATCATCCGTTGTTAATTTGTACTTGCACTTTTAAAGGATTTCTTACTGTACTAAAAATTGTTATTTTGTAGCGTACTTGTTTGTTTATAACAGTTATTTGCAAGGAAATCGCCTTACTACCCTACCCATGGGTGAATTCCATAATAGAGTCATAAGTAAGAGACTGCGTTTAGACAACAACAGGTTGACCAATCTGCGCACAAATATCTTTAAAGGCTTGCAAGTTGGGGATTCGTTGTAAGTCCTAAATCTCTTTAAAATCTGTAGTACGTTTCATGAGCATTTTAATACTTTAAGGAATTGATGCTATGCAAATGAAATTTCAAATAGTGTAAACTATCCTTGATAAAGTTTATATTATATACTTTAACACTTGTGTAATGTACATAGAATAACACTGAACACAGTTCACTGTGCTTACAGGGTGTAGTTATAAAATTATACTTCTTTCAGAGATCCATTAGTCAACACTAGTTGTAGCTATGCGTATTTTTTTAATATTTAGTGTGTAGCCTTTGCTAGCTTTCGTCGCATATTCGCTTTTTTCCGTTCTTATTGGTCAAGATCAAGCAATTCAATTTTTTGTAACACAAAATTTTCCCCATGCAAGAGCAATGTTGTTAGCATGTGGCCATTTGTGTTCTGTGTATGTATTCAAGATGCATGCAGTTACTAAAATATTCTAGCATGAAGGCCACAGTACTTGAAATAGTTATCTGCCCAGATCAATCAGACATTTTCTGCAGCGGAAAAGAACGTACAAGGGACAAAAGCAAACACAAGCTACATGTCTATTTTCAGCAAATAACTTGCATACCTTTCAAAACAGAGAGTGTCTAAAAAAATTTAGGCAAATTCTTGTACATGTATGAAATTTAGTTCAAATGCTTAAATCAACATACTCACGCTTCACTCAGTCATATTTCACTCTGTTTGCAATTTGGTAAATGTTTAGCGACATATATGTTAAGTTTGTTTGATAGTTTATTATTTTTAACATTATTACAGTCAGACTATACCAACTGTTCAAATTTGCTTGACATTTACAGCACTTGTGCATGGATATAAAATTGTGAATTTTCCACCTTTTAAATAAATTTTGCTTGCTTGTCGTATGTATACATTTCCAAAAGCTTTTAGTATAAGATGCTTAAGACTATCAACTAAAAATAGTTTGCTTGTGTATTCAAGAAGCATTTGTGCATCCTATATTACATCGCAATGTCAGAGACGAGTGCACTTGTAAATTGCTTGGATAAAATAGTTTTGGAATTCATGTAGTTTTATTTGGAGCCTTACATTATTCCTCGGCCTATCATTGTTATAAATTACATTTAGGGATTTGTCGAACAACAAGATATCACTGATAGAAACGGATGCGTTCATAGGGACGAGCACTAAGGACGTACAGTTCAGTGGGAACCCGCTAAAAATAATAGAAACTAAAGCTTTCCACGGATCTAGCCACAGGTAAGCCGTTTTATCCCAGTGGAAGACCTACAGAAATTAAATTGCAGATTCATGTTCTTTGGTCTTTCAAACTAACGAATGGTATTTTGCTACTGTGAATGAAAAAAATAGATTATTTGTTTTTTATACGCAGATCTTTGCATCTCAATGGTCTGGAGTTGTCGGAAATAGTGAATGGAGCTTTCACAGACGTCTCGCTCTCACAGGATCTTAACCTGCAAAACAACGCCATCGTTACCCTGCACGAGAACGCTTTCGATAACTTGGACGCCAGGGACTTGTACGTTATCAAAATATTGTTTGATCCGGTTTTCTTGAGAATGTATTTTGCCTTTCGTGAAACAGTGGTAACATTCAAAGATAGTAGTACAGGTGTTTGCAACTGTTATAAATTTGTACGTATGAATATTTATGTAGGAACTTGGAGAGCAACGGCCTAGCTATATTCAGAGGGAAGACATTTGGTGACGGCAGTACGATAGGTGGTGAACTAAAGATGGCTTACAATGATATTACAGTTAGTTATATTTTAGTGTTATTTGAAATTGAATTACTGAAAACCATCCAGACAGTATATATCCAATTCATGGGATTCGTCTATTTTCAGCAAGATTGTAAAAACTATCATTGTTTTAATTTCAGGTATTAACGGCTGATGCATTTGACGGTTTAACGGCCAATGATATAGACTTGAGTAACAACGACATTCCCGTGTTTCCTGGAGCGGCTCTCTCAACACAAAACCTCAACTCCGTGTGAGTCTGAATCTTTAACCTTTCTGCGTATTTTATTAATCAGATTAATTTGCAAATGAAAAGTTAAACGTAATTAACGGGCTAACATGTTATGGAAAAGAACAAATGCTAGTTTGGTATATATTGCGTACACATCAAACATCATTTGTCGAGTACTCACGTAGGAGTCGTTTTCATTACTGTAGCCAATTGAGCAACAATTTTATACGGGAAGTTCCAGTGGGATCCTTCTATTCGCATCAGACAAGCACGCGGAATATCCACTTGTCCAACAACTTGATCTCTACACTGGCGGCCGGTGCCCTGGATCCCTTGTCCAGTTTACAAACCATGTACGTAAATACAGTCAAATCCATTCATGCAACAAGAAGTTCCTGAAATCAAATGCAATTTCTGATTGTGTTTAATTAATAGTAACATGTTTTCCATCGAACTATCTTCCCTGTGTTAATATCTCTGTAGCGACATCACAAACAACGGTTTGTCTCTGGTTGAAGCGGACGCATTCAGTAATGTTGCTGATACCATGACGTCTATATCTCTCAGCGTGAGTACACAACAAATGTCCCTAAATTTAAGCATTTGTGATTTCACGTGAGTTAGCAATTCAACGCATGTTAGTATGTGGTGATTAATGTTCCTCTTGGGATTATATCACTGGAACATAAGTAGAGATTGGCGGTGATTGAACAAACAATTGAATTATGCCAAGTTTAATACTTTATATCTTATTAAGTATTTTCTGATTTAAACTATTTGGTAATTTTAATAATTGTCGATGCACATGTTGTTGCTTCAAAATCTCATATATTCCTTTAACAGAACAATGACTTAACATGGTTTCCAACCTTTCCGGAATCATTGACATTAACGACGGTTGATCTGAGCAACAACAACATAGAGCAGCTTGGATATTACGCATTTCATGCTGTTGAGTCACTGACATCACTGTACGTATATCGACGCTTATTTCTGTAGTGTTTAAACTGCAAGGCATCTTCATACTCCTGACTTCAGGGTGGTCAGAACAGCTGTCTAAAATCAGTATCCTTATTTGACTATTGCCAATTAAACCTCTTATCATTACATGTGTATTTATTACCATTTACTACTGAGATGTAAATAGGATGCTATTTTTGTTTCATTTGTACGATGACCTGCTTTATCATTACAGTGATTTAAGTAACAACAATCTACATTGCGACTGTTTCCTGTATTACACACTGTCCTTCATTAAGACGACGGTAGCCGGAGGAGAATGTAGTCACCCCACGGACACTGCCGGGGTACTCCTAGACAATGCCAACAAGGATGATCCTAACTACTTTGAATCGGTGGATATGACCCTTTTCCAATGTTGTGAGTAACAACACTTTTCCAGTTACGACTCCAAATATCAAAAGGGTTGTCCCAGTTTACAATTAATTAATTGGGTTTCCTTGATGTCCTACTGCAAACCACCGTGCAGAAAATAAGAAATTAACGATCACCTTTAATGCAGATAGTGCAGATAAAGAATGAATATTTAAATTGCTTTCTCTAGTTTATGTGATGGCAAGGTTTTTTTTGGTAAAGTAGCAATATTAGCTGGTAAATTTATACTACATATTCTGCGTGATATATACAAGTATTATGCAATATGGTTGCCTACAGTTGCATTCACATGTACACTACAGTAGAACTTGCCTTGAGCGACACCTGTCTTGAACGACATCATGTCTTTTTACGACACTTTTCTCTGCATACAACGTTGTTAAAACCTGTTTAAATGAACCTGTCTTGGGCGACACCCTGCCTTTTACGACATTTTTTTTCGGAAAAAGTTCAGTGTCGATCAAGACAAGTTCTACTGTACTGAATTTCAGCTGCTGAGAACCTCACTGCAACTACAGACAATGACTTTGAGATATATTTGTTCTGGTACACGCCATTTGAACTGTCGCCCGGGAATGTAGTAAGCGGTGGTGGTGGAGGAGGGGGAGGGGGCGGAGGTAACGCCACAAATAGTACTGGTCCAGCATGGTGAGTTCATTTATACATTATGTTCCTTATGGATCAATGGAATAGTTTTTGTTTTTGAAAACGAAATGATTTAACAATCGTAAAGCTTGTCAAACATGGCATCCTCATCCTCCTTATTAGGGCGACAAATCATCTCATTCAGTCTTATGTCAGTCAGTAGGTTCCCATTTATATGTGATCGCGAGAAGAACTGAGTAAGCAAGTAAACGACAGATCTACTATGACTTTAAAAATGATGGCAGGGTCGCTCCAGGTATCAGTGGCTCTGTTAAGTGGACGTAGGTCAAAAAATTCTCTGTTTAGTTATCAGACCAATAATTATAATTCTCCTGTTTTCCAGGACGTACGAAGTGACGTGTAAGACGGATTCGGGCAGCACGCTACAGTCGACAGTCGTGGACAACACGGGCGGCAATGAGGTTAATGTGACGCACACCTTCACGGAGAGCGACGGTGTTCTGTCGGACACGGCCTACACGTGCTATGTTACGCTCAGTGTTGATGGGGTCGTGAGCGGGCACAGTCCGGTCATCAGGATTCAAACATTGTTTGTTCCAGGTAAAATTCCAAGTTCAACATTTCCGTCGTGATGATTCCATTTTGATGAAGTTTGTATTACATGTAATTTTTCGCTGTGGGATTTGTTAGAGAAAGAAATTTTGAAGAAATTCTTTATATACTGTGTACAAAAATAGTTATCATTATCATATCATCGTGAAGCCAAATTGATGTACTACATGTATTTTAATATAAAAGCAAGAAAAAATCCCCGACAAATTAAACGACAAATAAATTAATCTGATACAGTGATTATCAACGACACCCTGGCAAATCGTAAGTATTCGAAGTAGACCTGGAAAGAAAGCTTTCAGTATCTTCTGCTAGATTGTATGGATTTTAGGTTAATATTCGAGAGTTGTAGAAAGTGAAAACTGCTTTGTATATAATTGTAAGTTTCTGTAATGTCGTAACAAATTGTAGCAAAAATAGTTTCATTTCTTATTGCAATACTAAATTAAATGCTTATGCTAATGTGCTAGTAGTTCAGTAAGTTTTGAAATAATGGAAAATGATGGCTTGCATTCCAAATTGAACTGCCACGAAATTGCTTACTCGATGTTAAGCCAAAAGTTTTAAGAAGTTATGATAAGTAGCAGTCATGTTCCTTTGGGATCACCGCACGCAAGCTAGCAAGAGGGAAGGAGACAGATCCACCCTGATGGTAAAACCCATGGGAAGGTCACATGAAGTCCAAAACAGGAGTAATCAGTGGCCACACAAATGGACCCAGGTCCAACAAAAAAAGTAGCAGTCATGTTTTTTCTTAGCAATATAACGATTGACTGTGACGAAATGGTATCATTTGACTGAGTGGCAATCTATTGAAATGCTATTGTTAAATTATAGCGTGATTACGTCGTATTGAAAAAGTAGCAAATAATATGAAAGTATGAGATTATAAACAATTTTTGCGATTACTTAAATAAATAATATGTAGTAATTTATGGGCGATAGAATTAATTCTTATCTATCCCTAGAAAGTTTAGAGCTTTTTCATGTAAAATGGCAGTTACGTATTCACATAACTTTTATAAATAAGAATACTGATTTTCTCACACAGTGACAATTGGGGCTGTTGGAGAGAATGACTACTATTTGCCTCTAAGTATCTACGACTTCAGTAGCATTCACCCTGAATTCAGGTTAGTGCTCGAAATATTAGCTGTAAGATATCTTAAAATAAAAATGGAACTATAAAATTTAGATGAAGAAAAGAATACAATATGCTCTACGTCGAAAATGCATAAAATTTAAAATTTAATTGTATCATCTAAACAGCATTTTTTCTTTAGAAGTTAACTTCCAATTGTGTAAGACTTTGGTGGGCAAATGCAAAGGCACTAGGCTTGCATCCTCTCAGTGCATAAAACAATGTTCCCTCGTATTTCTTGTAGCGGCGTCAGTACTGATGTTTACAGTAGGCCAACGTACGTTCCCTCGCCTTACGGTCCTTGGTTAAGAGTATCTGATTCACCGACGTCTGATACGTTCTCTGACTGGTTTAGAGATACCGTTGATAATATCGTGTTTCCACTTAATGTTACTTTGGAATATCAGTCTTCCACTGGAACCAACCTGTGAGTACTGAGCTATGAAATTCCGTGAAATAATATCATTCAATAGATTAAAATGCAGCTACACATAAAGAAAAGTTATGTTCTTTTGCAATGTAGAGTTTTGAATTTGTGAGCCATAAAAATAAAGAAATAAAACTCCCCAACAGTGTTTGGTATCCTATTTAAACGAAAGTTCTTTTGCATTGTTAAAGTGAACCATCATTCATACTCTTCGCTGTGACTCAACTGCGTAAAACATCTGACTATTTTTCTACCAGTACTTTTAATGAATTCTGAAATTACTGGTTACTTCACTAAGTGTTCAAGTGAGAATGAACTTTATATTGACTCACAGATATCTGGAAGAGGAGTTTTACCCTATTGACGGTTATGGTTACGGTTCTGAGGGTCAAACTGACTGTTCTACTGCAGTGCATAACTTTGGGTACTTTTAACTTATTATTTTCAGTGGAGTCTACTAATTGTTTTATAAATCATGATCAAATAGAAGTAACAGGTTTATATGGTTTGTATAAGAAATTTTATGTACTCTGCAAACAGTTTACAGTCTGACCATTTATTCAGGTTTACTGTAGCAGCTAGGACAGGTTTCCTGTACAATGGTACAGGACAGATAATGGTCGGAGGAGGGGATGAACTCTGGTTATATCTGAACGGTGTTTTGGCCGTTGAATTAATATCATCATCAACATCTGTTTCACTAGCTTGTAAAACCGTAGATGTATCATCTGCTGAGGGTACGGGTATTTTCTTTACTTCACCATTCAAAAGCATTTACAAAGCATTCTGTGTGACGAGTTAAGGAATACCGTGTAGTAAGACATAAACATATCTGAATAATTTGCATTTTTGCATATTTAATAAAATGAAACTTTTACACTCTGTGACAGGTGGAGTAACAATCACGCCTCGGTCGGGTACAGTAATCGGTGATACGTGTGTTACAACCAGTGATGTTACTAATGAGCAATTTTTCCTCAATCTGACAGTATGAACAAACGTTTATAAATCAAACCCTTCGAATGCACTGTTTAAATAAAACTAGCACTGCCCGCCACTTCTCTGGCGGTGTCCGTGCGTGCTCTAAAAAATATGCTCCACATCATCACGCCTCAACTCGATCACAATCACGGCCGTACCTGGCTTTAGTAGTAATGATTTAATCAAATTTATAAGTTCAGACTCAAGTTGTTTGTAACTACATTTTAAAATTCATTTGGTTATCTGCATTATTGCGCAAAAGTAGAATCCAGTTATGATGTTTTATATTTTAGGCAGGTGACACTTACCATTTCGACCTGTTTGTAACGAAGCGTTACCTGTGCAGCTCGAAACTGTATATTGAAACGAAGGACATCCAGTTTTTCCAGAGCTATGAGACAGATGATCCACCTACGGATTACTTTGTGGATGTGGATGAGGACCATCACATAGATGCGATACTAGAAACTGTTACTTTGTCTGATTACTTCAGTACTGGAGGATATGACCTCAGTTTATGGGAAGGTATCCTTGCAATATGTGTGTTTAGGTCTCTATCCTTAAGATTACAATAACTGATTTGTTAGAATCACGGCTTATTACAAATGCCAAGAACTGCTTCAGGGCACAATTGATCTCTTCGTAATCATCTGAAGAAATAAAACCCAATTTGTAAATTCATGCTAAGCCTTTGTCCTCATGAAAAGCACACCCTGAGTTTTTCTTGTGCCAAAATGCATTTAAAAACAAGAATGCCCTTCAATCAAAGGCTGAACCGCCCACTTTGCAAGTAGTCATTAAAATGCCATTAGTATTAAAACATAAAAAGAATTCATGACAAAACAAAATTTTACCTTCAAATGACCTTGACCCATATTTTGACCTTGACCTTGTGTATTGTTTACAAATATTAGAACATATTTCATTAGCAGATGGCTGTCAAAAATTGAACACTTTTTATTCTTGTGACCTTGAACTTGACCCCATGACCTTGGTACTCAAAATTGACCTAGATATTATGAAGATGTACCACCATACCAAAAATGAAGTTTCTAGGTCAAACGGCTAAGAAGTTACAACCTGTACAGACAGACACACACACACACAGACACAACTGAAAACATTACCTTCCCACACACGCGGGCGTTAATTATTACATGTTATGATCCTTCTCTGCTGTACTTTATTAGGAAACGAAGCTCGATATTTCTCGATAAAAAAGGACACCGCACCGAACATGGCTGCGGATGTCGCTCCTCCACCACTGGTTTATAACTACACAGATCTGCCAGATTCTCAGTATGACATCCCTCCTTTTGTCGGTGAGTTTATTTCTTTGTAGCGGCGACATGTTTGTTAGCATTGGAAGCTTCTAAGACATTCAGGCCTTAACTTTGGAGGTGAATGTGCTATTTGGAACCTAAAAAAACCTAAGGTAACACTACAATTTGCAATAATTTTAAGGAATAATGAATTCGCTTTTTATAAAATAGAGTGCGCAAACCCCAGTACGGTATCTTACACCCTGGACACAAGTTCGGAGGCGTTCACGGGATTCACTATGGACTCGGCGCTGGTAACAGTAGCGGCGGAGATGGACTACGAGGCGGCGCCTTTCCGTCGCTCTGTGCTCATAATACAAGTGGTTGATACCGGCGCCTCGCCTGGTCTCACCGGAGAGATCGTTGTCAGGGTAAATTTATATTATACTATTAAAATTCATATCCAGATGTTGTATTCAGTTTTAACTAACTCCCATTCTGAAAGATTATTTATTATTCTGCCATAAATGTGGAAAAGAGACACTCAAGTACAAATGTAAATAAAAATATTTGATTAACTTATGATGTTTGTTTTCTTCTCAGATAAATATACTGGATGTGAATGACAATTGTCCCACGCTAAGTAATGGTACAATGGAGAGTTACAGCTTCGAGCCGATCCCAGCTTTACAGATAGATCCGTCCATATACTTCAGAGCTGAGGATGCGGACAGCGGAGAAAATGCCAGAATTTCTTACTATGTATCTGAATATCAAATAGTGTAAGGGCATTGACAACATATTAATTTAACTAATGTCGAATATGAAGCAAGAGACATTGTAACATAATACGTATGATGTCTAAATCTAGCTTTAACCTTTCGATAGCGCTACAACAGAAGAATTTCTAGGAAGGAGATGAGTAAAAAATAGGAATCTCAGACAATAAAAATCAAGATTTGAATTTTGAAAATAGTTTTACAATTGTTACAGGCCATCGCTGGACCAATACCCACAAAGCCTAGACTTGTATGATATGGTTTACAACGAAACGAGTCGGTTGGAGTTTAAACTTGTAGCTGTGGACAATGGATATCCATACAGAGGGGTCACTGCTAATGTAAGTTCATTTCACTTGAGAAATTGCAGCAAAATATACAAAAATTAGCAGGAAATAATTGTAAACTTGAGGAGACATTCACCCAGAATAGTTTACATAAATGATGCATTTGATTTTCAGGTATCCATCGAGTTGTCAAACAGTTGTTTTCTGGATGCACTATTTGTTCCAATCGATATTCTGACCGTCATAGATTATCTCGGCCACTTCTATCTCCGGATACCCAAGTACTGGGTCTACGACTACGGTACTTTTAAACTTTCTCAAATCATAACAATACATCTGTAATAAAATCATGCTCATTAAAATAATTTAATTGGAGATGCAATATTAAATATTCACAAAATATCTTTACCTGAATTACAATATAATGCAATTTTTTAAATAATATGTAGAGTGCAACAGAGCTGTTATAGAAGCTGGCTACGTATTGGACGATCATCTTTCTGCCTCCTCAGAACACATAGACGCACCAGCTTACAGGGGCAGAAAAAATATGGTTTTAGGTAAGTTGCTTCAGTGTTTCAATTTCATTAGATTGTCTCTTGGGAATTTTAAAATTACTTTTGAATTGTACAAATATGATGTTGAATATTTATACGATCATTGCAGACGACAGTGGTCGTGATGGCGGTTGGGTGCCGACAGTTTTTGATACATCTCAGTGGCTTCAGATCGACATGCAGAATCCGTACAGGTTTGTTTTAAAGTTGCAACAATGTATCACACAATTTTCTGTAGTCAGTTGTCGAAACAACGCAAGGACTTGCACCCGATAAGTCACTTTTAAGATTGACGCCTTTAGGTCCGACAGGATTCGCAATTTTTCGAACGCCACCAGAAATTGCGTAATAGTGGTTCTAGTTGTCCGATTTTCTTTCGTGGATCACGAAATAAAAGTGTGTGCTTAAATTTACTGTAGATTCGAACAGGTCCAAATACAGGGGCACGCGGAGAAGATGTACTGGGTAACGACGTTCAAGCTACAATACAGCGACACGGGCCTCAATGGAGACTTCACTGATTATGTCAATGGCAGTGGAGTAACTGTAAGTGAAGCAACCCCACTATTTCATTTAACTGATAACATCATGATAATGGTAAACTAAATTCTTCTTTTGAAATTATAAATATTGCCACGAAAGCTAATGTCATGTCTCTCGTTATCTTTTTTCTTTATTGAAATAAATGATTTATTTGTTGAATGAACAGATATTTGACGGAGCGTTTGACCAGAACACGGTGGTGCCGATAGATCTTGATCCCCCGGCTCTCGGAAGATACTTCAGGGTGGTGCCGCTCTCCTGGTCGGGGGGCATAGCACTCCGTATGGAGTTCGTGGGATGTACTCAGGAAGAGCAGAAATACTGTGCGTATCTTTTACATATATTTACCATACATCCACAAGATACATCAATATTGTTACATGCATGGGATAATCTTATCTTATGTCCATTCGTTTGTTTTTTAAGTAAAATTATTTGAACAATTTCTGAACTTAACATGAAATCTGACCTTTCAAGTGAAATGAAACGTATATTTTTCATTTAAATTAATCAGTAGAAAGTTTGAAAATTTAACAATTACAATTTAATTTGAAACAGACGACACAGCCTGCGAGAGATGCACAGCGTCGTACTATTGTATTGGTGACGGACAGCGTCGGGAATGTGGTTGCCATAGTAACAGTACATCGCCAGGCAACTGCACAAATAACGTAACTGAACATTCATTCGGTGCTCAGTCAGAATGCTCTCCTTGTCCAGATGGATGGGTATGGCTTTTTATTATTATTTTTTTGATTCATCTCCTAACTAAATGATATTTATACAGAAGTGTTACACTTAGTATATCAAAAACCATTGCATCCATACCCAGATTTGCTCGGAGGGTTACGCCACGCCGTGTCCGGAGATGACTTACGCGGAGTGTAACGACACGTACTGCCCAGAGGAGTGCGCCCCGTGCGAGTCGGGGCACGCGTGCAGGGGAGGCAGGAAGTACCTCTGTGAAGTCGGAACTTTCTCAGATGGCACACTAAGTAAGACACTGTTGCTATTTCGAATAGTTCGAAGTTCGAATAGATATTGCTATTCGTCGACGGATTTTTTTGTTACAGAAATTACATCATTGTCTTGCCAAATGAAAATGAGAAATGCGTTGTGCAAATACCGTTCAATTGAATGACTTTAAGATGACACTACTGGGAACACTTGTAGTCAGCTTTTCATGCCGAAACCGGCAAAGTCCCATAGATAAACATTCAGATAATGCCCCATTTTCTTACTGAATGAACAATGTTTTTCTTTGTAGAGTTTTGTGACTCCTGTGCCCCGGGAACATTTCAGAACGAGACGGGGCGGGCGACTTGTCACAACTGTCCGGATGGATATTTCAGCGCCAACATGATGGATCGATGTAATCCGTGCCCGCCACTTACCTATTCAACTGACGGTAAACGACATTTAATTAGTTTATTAGATTTAATTAGTTCAGTAGTTCATGTTACAGAATAGATTATATTGTTGAAACGAGAAATCTGGTATTCTGTTAATTTTTTAATACGTACACTTACATATGTTGTTTAATGTGTACACTTACATACTTTAAATTATTGTCGAATGGTTTACTGAAATGTACTCTCCTGGGAGAGCTCTGAGATGTCACATTCAAATAAAAAACCTGAACAACCAGTTGACTTAGCAATTTAATAATGCAGTTAAAGTTACTGACACATCCACTGAACTCTTCACTATTCTTCCAGGTTCAGGATGTCAGCCATGTGACTTGGTCACAAACAGTTGCGGTTGTGAGGCGGATCCCTTCCCGTGCGGCAGCGGTGTCACATGTCTCAATACCGGTGCGTTCTCATAACGTTGCATCGCTTTATTATACGAAATTTGGCAGTGAAATTTCGTGTCTTACAGGACTAATTTGTACCGGTTGGCAATTGTAGGTAGTGATCTGAGTTATGTGTGTTTGGATTGTCCGACTGGTTATGAGGGAGATGGTGTCACCTGCACCGATATTAACGAGGTAGAATTTTGTGTTGCCTTGTCATCTATGTTAAAGCTATTGAGCCTAATTTCAGAAAATTATGTTAGAAACATTCAACTGATATTTTTCCACGTTTATTTCTAATTTCAGTGTGCAGAATATGACCCATGCTTCCAGAGTAGATGTATAAACACGTCTCCCGGATATCAATGTAAAGCTTGTCCAAGGGGTTATAAAGGTAAATCGAACAAACAAGGCACCTGCGTATTCTTTCAAATTTATAGATAAAGTGCTATGTCTGCGGAAAAATAATGAATCTGGAATCGAGTCCAAAATATCTGTAAACTAAGACATAGGATGATATTTTGAAAATAACGTCAACCGTAACATTCTCGTGATACATTAACATTTTCGTCATGAGTTTAATACTCTTTGAATATTTAGGAACCTACGAAGATGGGCTTTCAAACATAGTGCACGTACGTGTGTTTGAGTACGGTAACATGGAGCATGACAGCCTAGATTACCAGTCCTGTTTGGACATTGATGAATGTTTCCTAGGAATGCACAGATGTGATACCAATTCCGAATGTATAAACACTGCGGTAAGACTCTGAAAGTAGATATTTAGTCTTTTAATGAACTGAATTGAGGTAGAAAAGCCATTTGTAACAGTGTTGCATATTACAATAATTTCATAATAATGTAGGGTAGTTACACATGCGGTTTTTGCGACGAAGGATACATGGGAAATCCATACTGGGAATGTGTACTGGATGACTATTGTTTAACAGGACAACACACGTGCGGTGGAAACGCAACGTGTTACTATTCTGGACCAGCTCTCTACAGATGTCAGGTATGTTAATATTACCGTACACATGTGCATTTTGGTGACATTTTCTCGTGACAATTCTGTAAAATACTCCAGCAGATATCGGACTAAAGAAGGTCTACAAATAAATTGTTTTGTGAATACCATGATAAGATGTTAAGAACGTGTTACTTACAGTGTGACGATGGTTGGGGAGGCAATGGAGAATACTGTGGTTCTGATCCAGATCTCGACTATGTTCCAGACTTTAAGGCTGTTTATTGCAGTGAATTCACCTGCAAACACGTAAGGCGTAACCTAAAATTAAGAAACTTAATAAAACACAAGTTAATCAAAACTTTATCACTTCACAAATAATTCTTCTCATCAAATGTTTACGTTGTCACTCATCCTCACAAGACATCATCGTACATTTTGCAGGATAATTGTCCTGGCATACCGAACTCTGGACAGGAAGACGCAGACAATGATCAAGTCGGAGACATATGTGACTCAGACGCTGATAATGACGGCAAATACAATAATGACGTGAGTACAATGGGTTTTATGTGGTATGGTGATATTGAAGTTTTAAGCTTCCACTTATTTCATGAAATATAATTTTATTATTGCAGTCAATAATCCTGAATTTTAAAACATGTCAAGAACCATTCGATCTTGGTTATTTTGTTATCTGTTGTGTTCTTAACATGTCTGTCTGATTATGTTTAAATTAAATTACTAACTGAAGCATGTTGATTGTAGGATAACTGCCTGTATGTACAAAACTATGACCAGATGGACACAGATTCGGATGGGATAGGAGATGCCTGTGACAACTGTGTTAATGATGCCAATGAGGATCAGGTTGACACGGATGGTGACGGTCAGGGTGATGAGTGTGACACGGATGATGACGATGACGGTATGATCTATTGATTAATAGTCATGGAATGTGAATCGTCAATATGAGCCAATACACGTAACACTGGCGGATCCAGGACTTCCCTGCGGGGGCGCCCGGCCCGATGGGGTGGGAGAGCGCCAACCCTATTTTCGCTTAAAATTCACTCGAGCGCCTCTTAGATCCGCCAATGCATAAAGACCAGAGAGAGAATTGTTTTCTGAAATAAAGTATATATCTTTCAAATAATTCGATAATACAATGATCTTGATTTTTATTTAAAAAAAACAACCAAGAACATGTTTCATGTTATTTTCAGTAGCTGCACTCTATTTAAAAATTGACAAACGTTGATCACATTTGTTACTTAAAGGTGTTCTGGATGTGAGTGACAATTGTCCTTTGGTGGCGAATGCTGGTCAGGAGAACACAGGAGACAGCGATACTGTGGGTGACGCCTGCGACAACTGTGTGGATGTGGATAACGACAGTCAACAGGACACGGATCAGAACGGTTACGGCGACGCTTGTGATACACCAGGGGCAAACAATCAGGATGCGTACGTTTCCTGCGCATAACTTTAAGTCGAGATCATCAATAAATGTGACATTAATTCCTTTTTATACGTAGCGCAGCTTGAATATTCACTGGTACCCACCCTCTGCAATTATGGAACAAATGGGGAGAGATTTGTACATATACAATGAACTAAATTAATCGATATGATTTATGATCATGCGTTTAATATGGATACCAAATTTGGTTCTTACAGAGATGGTGACGGAGTACTGGATTCTGACGACAATTGTGAGTTATCACCAAACTCAGATCAATCGGATATCGACGGAGACCAAGTCGGTACGTCAAGTTTTGTTTTAAAGATCTAGACCTAATTCTTTATTTAGCTACAAACCAAAACTGTATTTTTCCCCTCGAATACAATTTTACAAAATGTTAAAAAGGAGATTCAAAGGTACCTGTTTATTTTCATAAAATGTTTTATTTTCGTTGTAGGCGATATCTGTGACAATGATATTGATGGTGATTCTGTTATGAACGCAGCCGACAATTGTCCGTATTTAGCAAATGCCGGACAGGCTGATATTGATGGTAAGGATTTTCACTTTGGATCTTTTGCTCAATAATTTAATGCGACGTCCGAAACCAAATGCAGAGCAGAATATTTATTTAATGCCGGCTAAAAATTTAAGGTGTTCACGTTTATAAAACAAATAACGAGTGATTGTTTCCTCAGGTAATCGTATAGGAGACGTGTGCGCTGATGATACAGACGGAGATGGAATCAAGGACAACGCGGATCACTGTCCAAAGAACCCGAGTATCACAGATACGTCTCTCACTGGGTAAACAAAATTCAGCAGTTATAAGTTTACATTTATCCAGTATGGTTGCATATAACATTTCATTTTACCCTTTGTTCTTTATTTTGACATGAAAATATTGGTTTGTTATCTGAACAGTTACACGCTGGTGGAGTTATATCCTGCTATGGCGACGAACGGCACTGCATGGGAATTGAAACACAGCGGCAGAGAAGTGCGGATGACCGAGACTCACACGGAGATGCCCGCTGTGATAATAGGTGACGTCTTACTCATTTTCGGGATTAAAGCCACGACTTCTCGTCGGGTGCCACCCCGTGTTGTTTTGGAGAAGCGCTCTCCAATTGTGTCCTTAAAACTGCCATGTAAACTTGGTCGCAAGTGATTTTCCCCGCAGAGGCTCACTGAGAAACTGCCAGAAGCAACATTATAAGTTTTAGTCTTTAAAATTCTCTTTTTTACATTTTTACAATTTAATTGATCTATTCTTTAACTTTGGATATTAAAGCTGTCTTACCAGTTAATTATAATAGCTTTAATACTTAACTTACTCAGGTCCACAAGGCTACGGTTCAGTAGATTATTCTGGTACTTGGTACGTAAGTGGTGACGTAGGAGAGAACTACATAGGATTTGTCTTCAGTTACCAGAGCAACAGAAAGTTCTACGTGGTTCTCTGGAGACGTAACAACTACAATTACAACTCGTATGGTGGAATAAAGGGAATACAAATCAAGGTCAGTAATGTTATAATATAATATTAAAATCAACAAAGGGCGACATACAATTGAATCTGTGTAAACAATACGATTTACAAATGCTCAGTTTGTCTTAATGATTGATTAATTTCAAGATAATTGGCAAAACATACCATAACGAATCTACAAACATGGACACGTTTTCCACATTTATTGAGATGGGTATATTGGAGTGAGGACAGCAGATGGGAAATTTTGAATAACTGAATTGTCGCATTCTTACTTAGCTTGTGAATTCGGACACTGGTCCCGGTCAGGCCCTGGCGGAGGCGCTGTGGGACACGGATGACAGTCAGCACGCGTCTCACGTCAAGCTGCTCTGGCACGACCCGGCTATGGTCGGCTGGACTCATAGGACTCCCTACAGGTGGAACCTCTCACACAGACCATCCTTAGGCAGAATCAGGTATTATTCTCGGTTAAATGGAATCAAAGAGATTGTATTTCTCAATCTTAAGAAGGAATGAGCTAAATCGCCTAATCGTTTCCCTGCGATTGACAGGCATAATGGAAAAGTAGTGTTTTGGCCACTGTTATCCCATTACACTCTAATTATTCGTTGAGTTAATATCAAGGATTCAATTACTTCAAATGGCATAGTTTCAGATATTCTTTCTTATAAATGAAATCAAGAAGATAGATCTCTAGGTCAAGATTCATGTGATCAAAGTTCGGTTAAATCGAATTTTCAATGTTCTTAAATTCTCTTTTTGTTTAATTTCTTACGGCCAGTCACTCGGTAAATGGCAGTCTTTCTCCTGTCCAGCAATTCATAGCAAAAAAAATTTGGTTTCCAGATTAGTGGTGAATAACGCTGACGGATCGCAGCTGGTTGACAGTGGTGACATCTATGACACGACACTGAACGGAGGACGTTTAGGCGTGTTCGTTTTCGGCCAGAGAGACATACAGTGGTCCAACCTTATAGCGAGATGTGTGGATCGACAGAACGAAGCTCTGCACTTTGACGGAACCAACGATTATGTGCAGCTTGTTAGTGACAGTGTAACAACCCTGTTTCTAAATGACAGGTACGTACAAATACATGGTTTCAATAAACATCTGTACAGAGAAAGATATAACATGTCGCTAAAATGACGAATGTCTTTTGAAATCTTTTTGGAGAAATTAAAACACTTTTTTACAAATTCGTGGTGTTGCAGTGTTACATTAGAAGCGTGGATTCAGCTTGAAGACAGTTACGGAAATGACAAATACCCGGTGATTTGTACAACCAACAACTACCTGTGTCTGTACGTAGAGAACGGAGTAGCTGTAGCACAGTACTACCAAAGTACCGCAAGTACTACAACACAGTTACCGTCCGCGTACTGGAACCACCTGACACTCAGATATGAAGAACAAAGTAAGTTTCTGTGCAGCTCCTTGAATTAAAAAAAGCGAAATGATGAAATAGATCTATATGTAAGGTGTTAATTGTTTAGGTCTAATAGGATAATATTTATCTTACACGATCCATTAATAATTTCATTACTATTTCACTAATTTACTTCGTTAAAACACAACGAATGATAATAATGACATGGGACCATTTATAATTTATCGTGGGCTCAATATGTCTATACTTTCTGAAAATAAAAGTACAACACTATAATATAACTTTAACACCTTGCATATTTCAGCGCATACGTTAACAATAATTGTGAATGGTACAACGAATGGTGAAACTGTATCGAATTCAAACGTTGAGCCTATTGACTGGGTAAGGTTCCTCACCGTGTACAAATACATATAACTACATATTAAACCAATAGATTTACAATGTTCTTATCTTTAATATTTTACCAACTAAATACAAAAACATACTAAGTAACTATTAGTACACCATTTTTTTACTATTTCAGTCTGGTGTATCAGGCAGAACTTTGTATCTTGGGACTGATTTGACTGATTACTTCCATGGAAATATGGATGAGGTTTGGTTTTGCTCATAAATTACCTTAAAAGCTTAGACCTTTATTAATTTTACTACCTTTTCGACATTCTAGCTCATGTACAAATTGTAAACGCAGCATTTAACCAGAATAAGCAATAAGCAAGTAACAGCCTACTGTTGTTTCAATCACCCCCATAATCAGAAAATGAAATTAATTTTGGAATAACATTTCACACTGTATTTTATGCACGTCAATTACACAACGTGAAATTATTTTGGTAAGGAACGTTTTCAAATTGATGTACTTTTCTTACGGTCCCCTTGTTTGCATTTCGCATGACTAAAAACTTAAAAATTATAAAAAAAATGCTACGTAACTTCACGAAATAAAGATAAATTATATGTACACAGTAATAATCATTTCTTTATCCACAGGTGCGACTGTATAACATTTGGTTGGATGATACAGAGATAGACGATCACCTGGAGACGGCGGGTTTATTCTGGCAGCACCACAAGCAGTACCTGGCCGGCTACTTCCCGATGGATGAGAACGTCGGCTCCACCTACCTCACCGACTACGGCAACTACGGGCAGGGTGGTCTCATGCAGGGCGGTGTCTCGTTCGTCGAGGTATATACGGGTTTTTTTCACATATACTTTGGTTAACATAATATAATTAAGCTATAATGAGACATTAACAAATGCTGGCCTTAAGCATATACATATCAGGGGCGGATCCAGGATTTCCCGTTGAGGGGAGAGGGGCGCCCGGCCCGTTGGGGTGGGGGGCGCCACCCCTATTTTCGCCCAAAATTTAGCGGAAAGTGCATGAAAACGAAGAAAATTTGGGCCATTGGGGGGG
>JBCAUI010050889.1:0-20672 GCA_038406195.1 Haplosyllis anthogorgicola | reverse complement strand
CCAAAATAATAGCGACGTTAGGTCTTTTCACTAGAAGCGAGTATAATGAAACAAATCCGTTCCTGTTGTAATTGTTGACGATGATCTTTGCTTTGATCTTGATCAAAGCCGAGATTGTTCCAGCGTTAAAACAGGAAAACCCTACCAATTCTTAGAAAGAAAGTGGCGCGCGGTAACAAAACTTTCCATGATGAGTCAACAACTACTACATCTTTGCAAACTTCCTAAATTAAATATTTCTCCTGGGGCGGGGAATGGGAGGAGGGTGGGTGATGTGGTGCTCGTTAGGGAAAATTGCAGCTTATACCAAAAGGACACTGATGGAGGACTGTGCTTCAAAGTGGACCATGAAAACATCTTTGCATGCAAGGGACAGGCTTTTTTGTAGCCACGCGTTGTAAGGTTTCTTTGAGTGCTCTTTGACTGGACATTTTGACGAGTAGCCCCATTGTACTAATGACTCTTGTCATATTGCTTGTCATCTACACGTCCACTTGCCAAGAAGCAGGAAAATTACATGGCATTTTCCCATTAATCACGCCTTGTTGCAACATCGATCTATTTCCCTATTCATTACCTAAAACTTCTTAACAGAAAATGTTGATATGCTATTGACACAGATATTTCATTTTCTTTTGCAAAGTAAGGTAATATGACTGTGCTGAAGTCTTGTTCCGATGTAAAAACAATCTCAGTGGTAAATACAAATTTCATTAACATTTAAACCTGAAAAATATGTACCGAAGTTGCTCATATTAATTAATCCGACATCGAGAAAAACATCGTACTCCTTTTGGAAGAAAACAATTGGTGTTATTTATGTACAAACACGCAAGTTTTGCAGAAATTTTACGGGCGTCTGACGGTAAATACGGTGCCTTCCTTCTTTTCGGGTGTCGTTTTATTTCAGAAGTGTGTAATATTTTGTTGACCAAGCATCATTGGTAAATCATCATAATCGGCAAGATGCAACAACGCGTGAAGTTAGTACAAACACGAAGTGTCCCTGTTTCAATCCAAAAACAACCGCCACTAAAAATAACCGCGATTATTGATCGTACTTCGATATGTTTCTTTTAAAGAGGAACTGTTGTTTTAAACGTTATTTTTACTGGCAGTGGCTTTTGGCTTAAAGATTCACGTTGCTAGTACTTAAGGCCTGCGCTAATGGGTTATAAGTAAACGCTTACCTGATTAGACTATCTTCTCTTCATCACTGGATTTATTCTCATTACTTCTCAACATCTGACATTCTGGAATAATATAATTACTGACAATAAGTAATTTGAGACATAAGGCATACACCAACTGTAGCCAAATACTATGTAATATAACTAATATTATCGTCCTAACTTTACATAGCAATTCGAATGACAAGATTGTTATTGTGTAACATACAGGAATCACACCGAAGTAATAAAGCCTTTCTGTCTTGTTACAACCAGGCTATTCATACTATTCACGTTGGCAGAGCCAAAACAAACTCATGATATGTCAGTAATTATTTCCTGCATGAGCTTTATGTGTTGAGAGCTGATACCTGATCTCATTAACGGGCATGAAACGGCAATGATCTGGGATCAAATATGTCATTATGAATCATATTATTGGGTTTTATCCGCTTTCATGAGCTTTGCTTCAAAGGAACTGTGGATAATGATACCGTTAATAATCAGTCTCAAACAATACTGCGTGTAAATACAGCAGTATCCCATTGTAAAACAATACGTAATAGATTGCAATACAATTCCATACCAAATGCCATAAAGGAGGAAACTCTTTCATACATTCCCAATTCCACCAATAATTGGAGAGAAAATGCAAAGAAACTTATGGACTCCTGTCAAATGGGTCTCAAAAGACCTCTGACCTCGAGGAAGTTTTCCTTGGATATATATTGTCTCTGACGACAATTAAACTAGTTTTTCTTTGACAAATTACCCGTTCACTTGTCCATGGCAAAATAATGAACCTTATTGTGAAATACCTAAATACCCCTTGTCGTTAACGGGAACTTGTGAACCTGTGGCCCTTAAGGTTATGTGATACTGTTATTCCTGTCCCATTTCTTTGTAACAAAAATGTCACAAAATCGCCAAAAGAAATGTCCACATCCTCCAACGATAAAGCCGAAATATTTACGCCAGACAAAATTATAACGGTAAAATTGCCACAGCCTTTTCGTGCGCAAATTTTTAAAGAATTTCTACATATGGAAAAGCGTTTTTCTCTCATGGTCTCCCTCTTAAGGTTGCAGACAACATTCAGTCTTTAATCCTGAAAGGGTCTTCAAAGTGAATATGCTTGATTAGCTAAAATGTTGTTTGGATCGTAATAAGAGCTAGTTTGACACCGCGGGGTTTCCTTCCAAGAAATGTCCCGTACAATTCATCCATTTGCATGCTTCGCAGTCCTTACCGAATGGACTGAATTGTCCAGAAAAAACTCCTCACCATTTCAGGACCATTAAACCTAACAATGAGACGAAAACATAATATTCAAATTGTCTAACAATGCGTACACAATAAGATATTAAAAATCATTGCAAGTAAGCTATTATACCGAAAATTACGGTTGAAACCTGAATGAGTCTTTTTAACATCTTTCTTAACAAGGAAATAGGCAACCATCTGCACATGAAAGTAACACAGAAAGTGATATTACCATAAAAGAATAACTGGTGGCAAGGCCAATCTATGTACAGTGGTAACAGATGACATAATGTTACCGCATTTGCGTCTTCCTCTAAATTGTACTGTCACACAGAGATGAATCGCACTTCATCCCTGATGCCCTTTTTCACCTCCAGACCAAATTTGCAAGCACGTAGTTGCTGCCACAACACAATGGATCACTGGCAATGGTTCCGAAATTGATATAAATTTAGACGTGGGATGCGAGATGTGGGCATTTACAATGCCTTATCACACTATGGATGATGTACTGGATCAGAGCAACTTCAGCCGCATGTCGGGAGGTGATTCATAAACCATCCGCATGGCTGGTGAACATATATTCAGCAGAGTTACTATTTTTCCCTTAACATGTGCAGCTTCAAATTGAATAAAAATGAACACAGATTTTTTTCACACCTGAAGTGGCTCGAAGGATTGTCATTTTAAAATAAGCAATACAATACACTGTTTTTCTTGTGTTTCATGCAACATACATCTATGGCCAATCCAACTGAAATCGTCGCCATTGGACTCAAACCCTCCAACGACATTACTTTAGCAGTTTACCCAATTTGCAAATTTCACTTACTTCATTAGCTGTCTAGTGGTGAATGCCTTTTGTTACCATTAATGAACCGTCGCCAGAAAATGATCCTAATTTGCAATGTGATAAGAGATGAGTCCAATAATATTACCCAGGGTTGTAATCTAATACAGTCAATTGATTTAGTACATTTACACAGAAACATATACTATCCAGCCATATTTATAAACGTCGCCATGGAGTTTCATGTACATAGTAAATGGTTTATTGTAACTCATAATTAGCATATCGACACTCATTTCAATTCTGTAGATATGTCAATCTGGAAAGGGACTTCTCTTTCATTTCCAAAAGCCCCCCAAAACAGGCCGATAGTTGTACAACATGGAACGAAAGATTTGTCTGAACCATCGATTTTTATTTAGACCAAAGGCCTGTGTAATGTACATTTGGTGATTAAATAACATCCCAACACAGGTACTCACTTCATATTTTGCAGCACATAATTAACCAGGCCTTTGAAAACTCGTTTTAACAAGGTAACGCCTTCCATTGCAATGCATCAAATTAATAGATGGCTGATACCAAGTTTTATTGTAATTAAATGTTGTCAGGAGCTGACTTTGCATGAAATTGCTTTCTTTGTGCAATTCTAAATATCATCAAAATTTGATTTAAAACGCGATGGACATTAGCATAAAATGTGTCCCAGTTTCTGGGACACAATTTACTCATAGGAACATTCAAACCAATTCCGATAGGAATCCTCTGGTTTAACGTCTTAACTGTATTAGTTTCTTAAACAAGAAACTCCACAATTCCACGATAAAACTGAAAAAAGTATCTGATGCTCTAACTTGGTTCTGGTGCGTTTATTGAATCAGCAAATATACGACGGATACTGTTACATTTCTTGTTAATTAAAGTATGCATCAAAATGTTATCATAACAACTATGTCAGGGCGTCAGGAATATCACCGCGTCTACAATGCTGAAAACATGCTTGATCAAAATTAGAGTAAATACATTCTACACAAGGTCTTGTTATTAAAACCAGCCATTTGTGAGCAGTTCCTGTGCCATTATCCCGTTCGGTTTCCTACTTCTGTCGGTAGATAAGACTACGGTAAATTGCCTCCTTTCATGTGGGAGCTTGCCCAATGTAAATGTGCTGATTGGCCTTACGTTGCTTAGGCCAAGAATGGATGAAAACTAGTTTGGTATTTCTTGCAGGTATGCCAAGCAGAAACTCACTCATTTCTTTGCTTCATGGCCTCTCTATTGCCCCAATCCCACGATCATTCACAAACAATTCAATACTGCAAGGCAATCTTTGCCTTTCTGGTGGAGAAATTAAAAAGGAAACACATACTATATCTCAAGAGTCTGTAAATCAATCATATTAGCTGCTGAATTAAATTGGCAACCATTGAAAGTCAGTGAAAGCTGCCTAATCTATATGGAATCAGCAATCTTGATAGTAATGAAAACTTCCTTCATAAGTCACAACCGCAGTAAATCTTTCCCCACTTGCTATTGCATCAAATGTGATTACAAAGCCTTAAGGAAATTTCTGGCAGTAAACATCCAGGTTTGACTTTCAATGTGGTGGGTTGTTTCCTATTTAGACCCGCTGCATTAGATTATTGCCAAAATGTCTTGGAAAAAGTCCCTTCGTCATCTTGCTTCACTTACTAACTATAGCTTCCTCAAGAAGGAACCGTTATTGCTCCCAATGCCTTTCTAACAGGAAACAAACTTGCAAAGATATTGTATTCTTCCGGAGAAACAACGGTTAGGAAAGAAGTCGTTTTTTGTTAAAATGCATTTCGCTTTATGGTTGTGTAATGAATATCTGGTAGTGTATGACTTTTCTCAGAAAGTTTGTTATTTTCACTTCGTTCAAAAACTAATGTTACGTTATTAACGTAAATTTTATTTTATCACACAACGAAAGTCCTCACACGAAAATCAATCTCCGTCACTTGAGAAAAGGGAACCTTGAGGACGTACTACATCGTACCTGATTGATCGGTTTTCAGACTTTGGTAGAAGAATGCCAGTCATTAATCACACACGAACAATACACCCTTTTAATTTCGCAAACTTTCTTTTCGAACTTTCAAATAATATTTTTGTTTCAGGGTTACCGTAAACCTCCTTATACTCCCCGACAAACGATACAAGATGACTTTTGTAATGTACCAAAACAAAATATTAAACAGTTTTCGAGCGGCTATGAATTTCTCCTCAAAGTACCCTAAAACGTGATAGTTACCTGAAATTGTCAAAAGGATAGTTAAAAACTTTTCGCATACATGACAGATACAGAAAAAGTAAAACTGCACTTCAACGTTTCTCAGTTTGAAACAACTGCAAATGTGCGTTTGATATTTTCCAATGCAAGGACCTTAATGGTCGCTGCGGTTGGTATTGATGACCTACCGTTTCACACGCAGCTGTGGATGTCACAGGATATTTTCATTTGTTCGGTCCGTATGTCAATTTTGTGTCCATTTAACTGCGTAGCTTTTTTAGTCCTCGAGGCTTTACATAACCAACAATCTATTCACCAACATATAAATGTACAGTTAACTACTAGGATGGTACCTTTCAATCTGTAATATCAAAGCACTTTCACATTATGCACAAAAGAACAAGACAATACTCAAATTTAACCTTTTATAATTACAAAGAGGCCATAATCGACTACAATTTATGGTCCTTAATATATTTGATCCGATAATTTATTATTTTAAACAATGAAACGCGTGTGCCACATCAGTATAAAACTGTTTCCACTTTGCCGTAAACTCAATTCGAATATTTCAGGCATTAGTATTTTGTGTTGTTTGGAAGCATACGTAACAAACAAGAATAATACGGCGTCGGGATTTTCTCATTTTCAGTCATCGTCACACGACAAATGAACATTCTGAATAACATTCATCTTTTCTTCAGCTCTCTCCACAGCAAAGATAAGATTCAAAGGAGCTGGTCTGTGACTGCAGAAAGACTCACAGTCCATGTGTCTGATTAGCCTTCAATGCCACTTATTAATCATAATGGTACGTTTGTTGAACACTATGGCTTCTTTCCTTCTCTCCTATTCCTAATAGACTCACTTACCTCCATGCCTCACAGCTCTTGTATACACAGCAATCTCATTCCATGGTAATGCTTGTGCTTCAAGTCATTTTTGACCAGTCATGGAGAGAAGAATTGAAACGAAAAACGCACTTCTCTGGAGCCAGCTGGATGAACTTCTTCTTGGAAAGTATCGTTTAATATCAACTGGTGTGCAAAATTACAACATAAAATACTGTTGCAATGAATCGCCATATACTATCAACAATTTGGTGCTGAAGCACAATGCACGTAAGATTTATAGTGCTCATCACATTTATGATTTCTGAGGTACAAAAGAGTTAAAGCAAGATCCTTTTTTTGAACTTTGCCACATGTTCTCATTTAATCCCGATTCTTGGGTGACCAATGCAAGTGTAAATAAGCATGTAGAAAAAAAACCATAAATCATTTGACAAAAGGCACGGCCAATAGTGGCAGACAACTTTCAAAGTATTAGCTTGCTTGAGTCGATCTAGTATGACCAGAAAACATGTCAATGCATCATTTTTCGACTATAGAATTAATGCATTAGTGCATCCCTTTACCACTGTATAAATTTTATTCTTTCAAAACAGACAAGGTGTTTTCTTAAATAGAAATTAGTTTACGCATTTAACAACACAACCTATAAATAAACTTTTCAGCTTACATAGATATTTATTGAAGCATTTTGTTATTCATTCATGTTTTAATTGGAAAAGCATGATTGATTACAGCATCAATGAAAACATATGCTGAAGAATGTGACAAAACATTATATAAAACACATCTTGCATGTAATGTACCCATTAAAACTCACAGCAAATTGCACTTTCACATTTATTTATGTGACTTGCTTACGTTGTTTTATTCGACAATGCAAAATGAGAATTAAATTGATTGTAAAATTATGATCCATCGTCAACGATGTTGCTCTAACAGGGATACAGTGTCCATACTGTACCAGAGGGCCCCTTATGATATGTCAATGTGCCACCTACAACAACTCGAATCGTGGCTAACAATTAATATAAATATGTGTTCCAGTTTCAAAAGTGCCTCCAAGCTGGCAAAAAAAGATATGAAGACAGGGGTGCTGAATCTTTTTTGTGTAACATTAACATTCTACAATGAAGCCGTAGTCATTTCTTGTGAACGTTCAAAGTGTAACCATTTACTTTGTCATAAGCTCGGGAATCCGTCCACAAAACAATTCATGACACTAGGAGTCATCAAACACCACTTCTGTCGGAACTAACATCTGGGTCTTGGTCTGGGTTTGCTTCCAGCATTAACGACAGCGTGCGTGACAATGAATAATAAATATTTAATCTGATTTTTAATGTGATACCTAATTGTTTCCTGCCTTTGAGGTCAAAGCAAAATGAATTGAGTGGAACTTCATAACAAGCCTTATTTATCGAATACAGATTTAAACCGAACTACAAGTCAGGTTTTATTACATTACTCTTCACAGTATATGTATTATTCACAACCAATTCATGTCCGAAAAGATACAGATAATGTGACCAACGAGTCCCATGCGACACTGGAACACAAAAATAATATTCGTAAATCAGAACTGGTGAACATTCTCCATTCTGTAAAAACGGTCAATTCACGGCAATAAAGTAGCAGAACAGTTCAATTGCCCCAAGTTGCAAACGCAAACTGTCCATTCTGTTTCAAGAAGTCAAACTGGGGAAAAAACTAATTACTACAGCCAATCTGATCTACACCAAGTAATTAAGCATGACACTACTAACCATCCTAACAAACACATCTCTTCATTTGTTCACCTTCAGCAGGGAAATTGGTTATGTGCTCAGAATGGAAACAAAGATCTAACTGCAATTGATAAACATTCGTTGCAAAGCGATTGTGCTTCTACCCTCCCTCCACATACCAACTTTAGAACATCGCCCTCCATTTGAAGATTCTAAGGGCGTAGGTGCACACACTACATCGCCAATCGTTCTAGTATGGTTAATGCCAATCTCAAAGGAAACTGGATAACGTTCTTAACAAAACAGGCTATGTGACAAACGTAACGGTGGTTCCGACCATACATGTATAACGCACATGGATCAAACCACTTCAACGGGAGCACCTTGCATTGCGATGGATGAACGAATTAAACCGATTAAATCTCTTAAACTCTATCCACACAGATTTGCTACACACATATCTCGAGTGCCTTCTGATGTCTGTGCGTACACATAAAATACAGAACGCGTTCTGGTCAATGCACAATTACTATTTGGAAAAAAATTACTTTTAATGTAGAGTTTTAATATCCACGACGCTACAAACTGTAATCAAAAACATAAAACTTTCCATCTTCCTGTTACAAAATAAAACGACATTACAGGAAATGTTTCATCAAAGTTGCTATTTACATTACGCCCATGCACTTAAACAGGAAATTTTTCCGCACACAGGGAAATCAGTAGGTGTTGGAAGGTTCAAAAGCTTCGCACATTGATTGAAAGTTTTAAACATTTGGGGATTGAAATACAACGGTACAATGAAGAATTAAAACGACAGCCATAGAACAGCAAAATAAACATCAGCCACTGGTTTATTATTCCACACGGAGGAACCGAATCTTGTTTGTTCCTCTTTTGGAACGGGACAAATGATACCGAATCAATCATAATAATATGAAATTCAGATTCACCAACAAGTAATGTCATTGCATTACTGCCACATTTTGTTGCTGATAATTAATTTATTGAAGCATTTGTTTAACTTACAAGAAGCAATGTTCCGGTTCAATATCGCAGATTCACGCAAAAAATACTGCAAAGAAACAAATGAAGGTTTCATGACACTGGACAATACTTCATGTGAAGATGCTAATGGAAATTGGATGGTTGGAAAATGGCTTCCAAGTTTGCGATGTGACCACGTAAATTTGGCGATACTTAATGTTATTCTTCTGGAAGAATTCTTAACGCAAAACACATCTGACTCGAGATTAGTACTGGTGGGAAATAAGACATCTTACACTTTAGTCCAGGAACTAGTACTTTGTCCTTAACCGTACATTAAAATATTCTCACTCACAGATATTTTCATTCTTATCTGGCAAAACGTTTTTAGCTTTATTCCAGGAATGTAAGTTAGAAATAATTGCAATTTACGCAAGGGCTGACATATTAGTATGCCGCGGGGAATCCACGTTGATCCACGACAGCCTCCGGCCCATGGTGCCTTTTTACAGAAACATTTATTCTATTCGCTAATCAAATATTCAGCTCCTGGTTTACATGCGACTTTGACAATGATATATTTCCTGGAACAGGCCTAATACCTTGCTCATTTCAAATATCCTGAAGGTTACTGTCCTGTTCAAATATATTCCGTACTGACGTTAACCATAAGAAGTAGTTATCCATATATTTACATTCACTGACATCTGTATCTCGCGAAGTCTTATCTGATCACAGGATACATATATATCTTTATTTACACTTTGAGTGACGCAAAAAGACAACTCATATCCCGCGATGTCAATTTTTGTCCAGACTAAAAGACATTTGACCTTTTTGGCCGATTGCACAAAACGTAATACATCCACATAATGGTAGCCTTAACATTAATGTGGTGGCCACCAATGTTGCAAAAACAACCAAGGTCATCCTCACCAAAAGAGCATACACTTGTCCCCGGATATATCGATGTTTTTGGTGCGGGAAAATAGCATCGATATAAGCGGGAAATCGATATAAACGGAACAATTAACATGAGGATCTATTAATTTGGTGCGGAAAAAAGTATCGATATAAGCGGGATATCGATATAAGCGACATCGATATATCCGAGGAGGAGTGTACATAGCCACGTCAAACTGGCCTAAAGAATAGTTCATGGCCCTCGCATGATATTGTATAATAAACAACTCCTTCACTGCGAAATGAGTCAGTTGAAAAATTGCTTTCAACTTGGCAATTCACATGTAGTGAAATGAACTGGATAGCATCTCATATAAAGCTTTATTAATTGGTGCTGTATGAAGATTGGAGTTACAGGTCAACTTGCTACATTACTCATCACGCTACAAATATTATTTCACCATCTATCGCTATGCTGCGAAATTGATAATTTTCACCTCGGCACAGAATCATGTGTGAAGGTGCAAATTTGGTTGTGAAAGATGAGTCTCTTGTGAATCTCAAACTGTGAATCTTTATTCTCCATAAATCAAAAAAGTGGGTTAAGGCTATCTATCAGTCACTGACTAGCTTTCCGTTACAATTCTTGATCTCAAAGTTTTACTTCCGAATACGTCTTCACAATGGCAGTGCTTTGTTCGTACTTTGTACATTTCATGTAGAATAACTGATGTGCTTCCGTTTCGCGTATTATGTTGAGTATCTGAGGGTCTTCCCAATTGGAATTGACCTTCGCCGCAATCCAATTATACTCCAGACAGTTTGATCTACGCCTAGTAATTAAGCATGACACTACTAACCATCCTAACAAACACATCTCTTCATTTGTCCACCTTGCGCAGCGAGATTGCTTATGTGCTCAGAATAAAACAAGAGCTCTGAACCAAAACCACTGAAAGCACAATACAGTCTTAAAATACTTTTAAAGTTGCCGTTGATTCACTTTACGATTCACGAAATTACATACTGTAAAATTTTCTTTGTATAATTTTCCCTGTCTTTTCTTGCATGTCATTTCGAAATCAATGTGATAAAAACGAATTTCAGGCCGAGATCTCTCTTGACATGCGGTAAATTCAAATGTATTTAGATGTCAATTTATTATGCGGAACAGGATATTAAAATGAAATATGTGAAGTGGGTTAAGTTGCAAAAAAGAAAATTACAATAAATATACTTTATTTTCACAAGCATCTATCAATTATGGTATTATTGAGAACTAAATGTCAGAAACTCTGCAATCATGGTATTAATTTGATGATTCCAATAGATATCCTTTGCACCACATCATTAAATGGCTTCTCTGTCCAGCTGGACCGTCCAGCAATATAAAGTAGCCCCATATCACAGCAATGCCTGACTGAGAACAGCCAAATGGTAATAAATTTGGCCAAAGAATAAGGTATAAACAGAAGTGCATGGGCTTATCACATGGAGGTTGATGCAGGAAAGCAGACTAATACTGGTAAATGTCAGAGGGGAAATCAATGCAGCACCTCATCAGTGTATCTAGATTGCCTTCATGAACAAAAAGTCAAGAATACAAGTCTATCGTTTATCCAACATCAAAATAAGCTCCTTCCTTTATGTTATGGGCGGATTACATCAAGTTTAATTAATGACATTGGACGGAATACTGAAGTACATCTCTTAAAACAGCTACAGGTTACAGATCTCATAACATTATCCATCTCAACAACACAACCTTGTGTATTACAACCAAACTGTTAAGTTTGTTCTTGACACAACAAGCTGTATTACAAGCTTGGTGGCTATAAAAATTGCGAAGTATGCATAAAATACTGAAAATCGAGGCCCTGGTCTCTAGTCTCATGACACGTATTTCTCGTACTGAACATGGCACGGATAGTTTCATCGGAAATACAACTCGCTTCGAAAAAGTTGTCAAAATATGATCCACAATAATAAGAATGCTTCAAGATTTAGTTACTGACAGTTGATTGTGCGGAGACCTTTCGTGATTCTGGAAATAGCGCAGATCCCAAATTAAATTGTTTTCCATACAACCAAAAGCTGATTGATATCAGGAAAGAAAGGATGCCTGCGAGAAAATATGCAGACAACAATTTCCAGACTGGGGAGTAAGATATCAAGAAATATAAATATCTGAGAAGGTGATCAGTCAGGCCCTGCTGAGCTTCAATAATCTGATATGTACATTTGCCTTGTTGGGAAAGAAAGATATTCAACACGAGAAATCCCGCTTAACAGAGAAAAGTTTCACAACTTAAGGTGAAAGTTGCAGTTTCATTTGACATTATTTACACTTTTAACAATCTGCTATTCACAGTGAATTCGAAAGACATTCTTTGAAATTTAAAAACTATTAAACCCGGTTCGGCAGAAAAAAAACAGGAAATTAATGCAGGCATCCATTTGGTATGTGAAAGGTACACGCAGAACGATAAATAGCTGCATTCTCAGAATTACTTTCTGTAATACTTTGCAATTATCCTATATATTTTCTGACAATTTAGTTTACCTTGGCATGACCTATTTTAGCGTAATTGGAAGATTAAAGTTATGTACTCACCTAATTTCTTTTTTGGGCATATTTATGTTTTCTGTCTGTAAGAAAAACAACAATAAAGAATTATAATTAAAATATTTCGAAAGAATCTAACGCTTTGCTGTAGATATCTAAATACGAGGTGTATCGCGAGGCTAATTGACTTGGAACTCCCCAAGGCTGTTTTAGGTTATTACGTGTTTGCGCAGGATATGTGCATTTAAATGTCATCACTTACCTAACTGAACACAGTCAGTAATAAGATATACTCGCAAAGATGTGCGGCACGTGATATGCAACGGTATCATTTAAAGTATGAAATTATTGGATCAAAATAGATCAAAAGGGCATCGGTGTTTTTGACAGCCGCTTCATATTGAATTTACAATGACATCGACTGTGTTCATAAGACTGATATCCTGACATGGCCACTCTTGTCAGCTGAGGGAGACTACAAAAATAGGGAAAGAAATTTTTCAGTTAACAATAACTTAGCTTTGCCTTCTGAAATGTGAACAAAATATCTTCTTTATCAACAGAGCTTTAAGTTACGAAGCTAAAGCAACACACTCGAGGAAAGATGTAATTTCTTAAAGTGTACCATGAGGAAGCCAGTAATAAAAAGCAATGTAAGGATGCAGTTCAACAGGGAGTTAAAGCAATAAAGCTTCATCAATACTATCAATAAGGATATTCTCTGAGATGATGGCCCCATTGATGCACTTGTCTAGACCTGGTATTACTAAAATCCATTCCTTAAGAAAAGCGGGTCATGTAAAAACCGCAATTTCTCTGTGACTACTTGTGTATTGTTACATTCACCTTTGATGAATATTAGTAAACCAATCATATCAGACAGTAATGGAGGCTGTTTCTCAGTGGGTAGAATTCAATGCTGAGTAAAAGTAACGAAGATTCTGTATGTCAGCCCGAGATGTCAAAAACCCGGTCAACAGTTAAAATGAATTGGGTTTGTGTAAACTAGCAGAATGTCATTTATCTAGTTCTAAACAGCAACGTTCTGATCATCAGATTCTATCTTGTTCTAACTAATACACTTCAAGTATACGTTAAATCTATTCCTAAATGGACAAATGATAAGAAGTGCTGTAAACCTGGTTAGTGATGTCACTGTTCATTAATTAAACCTCAAACAGTGTTTAGACAGTAACAGGCATGGCTGGCCAGAAGCCTAACCATCCTAACCAGCAGTGTTACTGATCATTTGTTCATTTGTGATCTAGATCTTTACTAATCTTTTACCTACGTGACAATGTTTTGTTTCAGTCATTACTTCAGGCCTCCACCTTAACGAAATTTTGTGTCCGCCAAAATGACGGACAAGATTTCAATGTCGTCCGTCAACTACTCATTTGCATCGATCACTCTGTATTTGGTTAGCTAGAAAATCCATAACTTTTGCCCTCCCTTTGACGGACACTTTCTGAAAATTGTCCGTCATTTTGAACTTTTGTCCTTTTTTGGCGGAAAGACGGACGTTAAGGTCGAGGCCTGTTACTAGTGTAAAGATGGTAATTTTTATTCTATGTCCTCTATAGCGAACTATTGTTGCCTTTTACCAAAGAAATCGACATGAGGAAGTTTTTGTATTAGATTTACGGCTGGTAAATGTCCTGTGTATGTCTCTCCCGAGAATCAATTCCCCGAGTAACATAAACATTTGGAGGCCTCTACGACTGATTAGAGCCCTCGAACTGCAGGTAGTTGGGTGATATTAATGTGTCCCTATCTTGCTAACAAGACAATATGCCGATTATGTATGGTACAGTGTGAACAGTTGGGCAGTGTGGCTTGGGTGATAATGTTGAATACCTTGGCCAATCCATGCAACAGTGAAGATGAACATGGCCATGAACATAACAGCTTCTTAGAACGTCATCTGGGCATAGAATGATTCCATATTATAGGCACCAGATTTCCCTGCATATTTTCTGCATTCACGGCGTTCTTCTTAATTTACAATTTACTGTTCACGTCATTCGAGCTGGTGCTGACGTTTCTTCCAAGATACTAAATTCAAAACATGAAAAATATGAATCCCCTTCAACCCGTTGTACTGTTAACACTTCTTATATATTAGTTTTGATGGTGCAACATCAGATATAACTTTGACAAAGAAATTTTTACGTTAGTGATCTCAAGAACTGTCAAGTGTTATCTGTATGGCACAATATAGAATGTTTTTAGTCACCTTTTGGCAGATCAGTCAGACTGAGTGGCCACATTGGGTTTATATATTGGCACTTTCTCAGTCAGATATGTTGCCGTTGGGACCACTTTGTTATATCCATGAGAAGCTATCTGTGCTCGATACATTGTGAATGTGCAAGAAGAACTTTCAGAAAGGTTATGATTTATATAAACGAGTGTTCGGGACCACTTTATCAACGTATAATCGACACGTGGACATAAAATACAAAACAACAGAAGTGTCATGGAGTGATTAAAAAGAACAATCTGGCGAGTCGTAAGCCTTTCTTATAACGTTTAATAACCCATCATCAACGTAAACTGTAAAGATAAACTGCATTGGTCTCACTCCAACTTTCAAGACGTCCGTCTGCTCAATTTGCAGAAATTAAATCACACCCACTCCTGGAGTGGAATCTGCTGCTGCTAAAGGATGTATGTATGTCTAGTTTATCTCCCAAGAGAATCAAGTGGAGCGAATATTTGGAGGCCTACGCTTCCCATCTGATTTAAACGTTATCAATATGCCACGATTTGACGCGAACACCACCGCACATTTTACTACTGGTGGACTGTACTTTCACATTTGTATCCTTAATCCTTCCAATATTTTCATTTTAATTAAATAATAACTATTTATATGCAGAAAGCATGAAAGTTGTTGATTTCAACTCACTTTAAGAGCCGTGACCAAAATTGGAAAAATCGCGGCAATATTTTGGATCAGTGAGATCGCAATGTGCAGCGACGATTTCTCATTATTCACCATTAGGAGTGACATTTCATTACCAACCCACCGTTCCTTTCTTGATTTGGTCTAATTAGACTATCTGTTCATAACAGCGGGGAACAGGTTCTGTGTTCTCGGCTCTTATTTGGTCCTCTTTTGAACACAGGTCTCGTAAGAAATATACCGTATTTATTCAGGTTCTGTGTTCTCGGCTCTTATTTGTTCCTCTTTTGAACACAGGTCTCGTAAGAAATATACCGTATTTATTCGAATAGAAGCACCCTGTGCTTGGACCAAATTTTGCGGGGGTGCCTCTTTAGAAAAAATCGAAGGACAAATTCTGCTGATGAAGTGGACTTGTGTATGATCCACAAATGAATCCAAAACATTAAACACTAATGTTAATGTTACATTAATGTTATCCAAAAGTTCTCAAACAAGATATTGATAACAACAAAATGTAACTGTCAATAAATGTCCCAAGTAGGGAAAAAATATCTCATTTATTTCCTTCCAAAAACAGGGGGTGCTTCTATTAGAGAGGATGCTATTCTGTCACATCACACTTTAATTATATTTCCTGCAACAATTTCAAGTGCAACGTGTTTTAAGAAACCACAACCATTTACTGCATAAATTATCATGAGTACCTGATCGTAATAATTAATTAAATTCCTTGAATCCTGAATGGAGAATTAATTAACACGGTGAAGAGATTGCTAATGATAATATTGTGGTAAAAAATTGCTTCACCACGGAAAATTAGTACCCGAATAGACGTAATTAAGTAGAAAATTCACCACAAAAGATACATCACGCGGCAAAGTAATTCCAACATAGATGTAAACTCTTATGGAATACTGAATGCAATAAATGACAAAAGGAGAAAGATTTGTTGTGAAACTGCTCAGGCAGGAAGGATAGCAGCCTGTGTATTCATACTGTATTACGCAATAAAGGCAGGGTCGTATTTATGGCGCATGACCTAATTAAGGCGCACCCCTTTTTTTAGCTGATCTACCTATATTTTTGCAGTCAGTGTTTCTGATCTTTAACTGTCGTCACTCACAACTTTTGGTTTACACATGTTCTGAAAGTGATTTTAGCACATGCTTATTGCTTTTTCTCTTAACACTACCCTCTGGTGCTTTGAAAAGATTAACTTCCATACATCATATGCAACTATAAGCCCTCTTTTCCATGTAAAAAACACACAACACTGACATGTAATGTATTCCATAAACTACTCTGAGTTGATTGTAAATAAGGCGCACCCCCAAAATTAACTCTTTGCGCAGTGCGCTATAAATACGACCTGTACGGTACATAATTCACAAAAGGTATTTGGTGGACATGTCTAGATTTAAAAAATAAACTACAGTAGGTATTATAAGCCTCCTTTGACCACAGGATCGGATTGAACTGTGGAAAAGAATAAACAAGAGATGCGGTGGTGTTGGCCCTCTTCAGCCAAAGACAGTCATGTAACTCAATAGCCAAAAAACCCCATCTGGTCGGTTTAATATCATAATCTTCCACAGTGAAAGTTCCACCAAACGGCGACTATTTGAAATGACTGGATAAAAGTTGAATTTTTGTCGGTAACATTTGTCTCAACTAAAATTTGCTGCAACATGAAGTTAATTACACGGGGATAGATGGACAGGTAGTTGAAGTATAATTACTCACACACCAGTGTTACACAACCGTGCAAGTTCATAATTAGTCTGCCGCTTTGTCAGCGGTAAGATTATGTGTGTTATGTTATGTGGGCGGAGGACACGGATGGACACTGAAGCTGGTGTCTTATTACATTCACAGGAAATTAGAAAAGTATTCATTCGTAAAAATAAAACTATATATAACGAAAAGAGAGAAGCACAAGTTATATTAAAATGTAATAGGATTTCATGAGTGAGAATCCGAAATGCTTACAGTGAAACCTGTCATCTAAGACCCCCTGTTCTCCCTCATTATTTTTGTCGTTAATGACATAGTCGTTGATCAGAAGAAAAATACAGTATAAATTAGAAAAATAGAGATAGCCATTTGTGACAGGTTTTACCAATTCATCAGAAGTGGTCAGTTGTATGGGTCAGGTGTTTACTTTCTAATTTTTTGTTGGACCAGGGTCCATTTGTGGAGTCACTGGTACCCCTGTTTTGGACTTCATGTAACTTTCCCCATGGGGTTTCAAGCCAGAGTGGATCTCTTGTCTGCACTCTTTCTTACGTCAGACGTTATTTGAATGGACACACTGTTCTTTAAAAACCGAAACCTCTTCACGTAAATCTATTACTGAGTCGGTATTGAGGTGAGAAGTGATGGAAATGTTGTCAGTTATTGATTTATTTCCGTCTGCAAGTCGTTTGATACCTGCATCTCCCGCCGCACTGTTAGGCCAGGCGTTTTTATTTGTTCGATTATCTTTCATTAACAGAAACATTGACAGATCCAGAGGTGTCGCCTATCGCATGGGGGAGGGCCCCACTGAATTTTATTTACCGCAAAACCTATGTGAAACTGAATAAAACTGGGGATGGGTGTTTCTGGTGCAACCTCAGGGTTTGTCAGTGAGAATTTATTTTAGAGCGATGATCAAAAATAAAAATAATGGAGATAACAAAAGGACACTGCAACTATTTTACATTCTGGATTGCAATTTACGAAAATGTCAGAAAATATTTTTCGGCAATCTCTGGCGAGTTGTTTTCTAATTCAGTTTTTTTTGTACAATTCTTCATTTTGGGAGCGACGGGAAACGTAGTGCAACAAAATAAAAAAGTAAATCTGGCCTAATGGAAAATATCACACCTCTGTCTGTGTGTCTGCGTGCAGCAGGTATTAGTCATTACAAAAAAAACCCCGTATATTCACATTTCCCGTCACTTAGTGGTCATGTAGCAGATCAATACTAAGACAAAGAAAGTAAATCCAGAATAGAATGTAGTTTTCGCTTACTGGGCACCACCCAAGACGTGGGATAATAAAACTTTACATGAGAAATGGATGAGTGCGTGGGTTGGGAGAAAACAAGAAAAAAATTGTTAGAATGTTCTAATTGTTAGAACAGTATGAATTTATTATGTTACCTTAGGTTTTATTTTGTGATTCGACCTTTTTAGTTAAAAAAAAATTAAAAATTATTATTAAGACAAGTAAACTCCATTTTAGGGTCTCCAAATTAACAAAAGAAATAATTAAAACAACTTTTGTGGGAGTGATGCTCAATATTATACCTGTAAAAATTAATAAAACAAATTACAGGATAAATTTTACGCACAAAAAATGTGTATGTCGCTAGCAATTGAAAGTGAACAGTCCGCCGTGATATTTTTTGCACCAGATACACTTTGGTATTTGGTTTGGTGTGTAACGTTGGATCTGCGTATTGATTGCCGATAATTACGAATCAATTTAACGTGTCCGCTCTGTATATGGTCATTTCCAACATAAAGTCAATATTGTAAATGCGACTAATTCATTGTAAATCCAGCCGTGACCTTTTGCATGTGCTCTTCCTTTGAAAAGTTTGGCGTGTTAGATGTATTCGATGCATCAGCGAATCGTCGAAGAAATGGTTCAACTTCTCAAATGTGGCAGTAAAATTAAGACAATTTAAACTACGAATAGATGTATTTTTGCAGTTAAAATTGAATCAACATTTTAATTCAATTAATTTTTTTTCATTCTTTACTCCAATTACACTTTTTAATTGGGTTTCAATGCTACAGGCATACCAGTGGTCAACTTTCGGTTCACTTGCAATTCCATTTTTGACATGCAATTGCAAATGTATACCCAAGAGTGGTTTAAAGATGAATATGGTCAAATCATTCACTGATCGGCAAAACGATTCTTCGGCAATGAAATTAGCCCCGATCTATTTAGGATGCAACTAAATAGGAAGATTTATCCTTTGATCTTTATTGGTCAATAGTAAACATAAAGGCATGAAAAGGTCAATTTGGCCCAAAAGACCCAAGATGGTGTTTTTGCTCTAATTGTGTTTCATCACCTCCTTTGTTTAGCGTATTATCCGTGCAAATTGTCTGTTTATGGTATTAATTAATGTACTAAATGCAGTGATGTTTGATACTTGACTGAATCCGTTATTGTCAGAAGCGGTGTTGTCTGTGTCTTTTAACTGAAGCTGAAGTTGCTACCTTTTGCGGATCGTTAATGCGGGTTAATCTTCTTGTCAGATTAGTCTGCAACGAGAGGAAGACTCGGACGATTGCAGAAATTAAAAGGTATTAAAGTACATGTAGTATTTTGGCGAGGAACAATCCATTGAACTATAAAAAACTGGATTAGTTTAGCTAGAATACGAAATATTAAAGAAACGGACATTTTCGACTAAAATTGAGTTCATAACATTGTGCAGATGAATTGAAATATTTAGTTTGTTCACTTTGCTATGTACACTAAATGCATGCAAGCGCCTGCATGTTTTTAATAATTGAGATTCATTAAAAGGGGAACAGATTCCCTAATGCTTTTTTCTGGGCCCCTGTACATGTATGATAAATGTGACATCGGGACAGCATGGAATTAATTCAGTGCATTGTTCAAATAGAGACGTGTAGTGTACACAGAAAACGCATACATGTACACACGGTATTGACTGGTTTGTTGAATTTTGTGCCTGGAGTGCCCGCATGTGTGTTGTGCTAGGTAAGGCCATGCCAAATTAATGTTTTACAGCTTGCTTTTAAAACTATTTACTATACAATTCAAATGAATAAGCTTCCGTGCATTCGTTGTCTGTGTGATCTTCAGCCTGAAAAACGGGTATCAGTTCATCCAAAGTGGCGGCACACAATGACGTCATGAAATACAACGTTATAATATGACGCTAGAAACAGTGTTGTTATGTTCGGTAGACAATAGGCAAAAAAATTGCAAACTCGTTTAGAAGAGAAGACGTCCTTGAATTATGCCCTTCAAATCTTTGGTTGAAGCTGAATCTGTCGTACCGTCTTGCAGTACGGAGAGTCCGCGTTGAAAGTAAGACAACTAAGCAGATTTAACTGACAAACGACTTTATTAAATTGTACAAACTACAAATGGCACACCAGTGCGTTACTAGAGTCAAGTCAAACCAAACACAAAATTCCCCTTGTTCTAAATTACAGTCCTTTAAATACATAACTTCATCTACACGCTCGAGTGCGAGTCACTCAACGGTTGGTTA
>JBCAUI010050778.1:0-20675 GCA_038406195.1 Haplosyllis anthogorgicola | reverse complement strand
ATTGTTCATCAATTTTGTGAATTTTAATCAAAATGACAAAAATGTACCTCAAAGTCAATTTTTATTTTTATTTTTTTCCGATCGCCGCTCTCAAAAATTTCTTCCATTGATACGTAGTCCAACAAATAAAAAAAGTTAGGCCTTAGATAGTATGCTACTGGTTACAGTGTAACACCATAAAGTTGAACGCATAAATTTATTACTACACACATACACACATCCACACACCAACGCTGCATGCGTGCAATGCCTGCAACACACACACACACACACACACCAACCAGGTATCTGCCTTGAGGTACTTCTCCCTACATACACGCAGAAAGTACTTCAAATAACACAACTGACAAACTGCTTATTAATATTCCGAACATAAACGAGAAGAAAAATTTGGCAGCGAGATGTGAATGTTAAACGTTTAACCCGAAAAGGTTAACTTTAAATACGACATTAGGAGTTGGTTTGCGCTTCAGGGTGTTGTATTTGTTTGAGTATCCAGGTAATTTTAAGAGTGTCAAGTGTACATGGAAAAAAATGGAATAATTTAAGTGTGGTAAACTCACCAAAAGAAGTACGCATGCAGATTGCAAGAGTGGACTGCACAAAAAAGTGCAGGAGAGAAAGGCATGCAGACAAACACGCACACATCTCGTTCACGTTATTTTCTCACTTACAGAAACTTACTAGGAAGTAACTTTGGTGTTGAACATTATGTTCATATATGGTTAATAAGAGAAATTCCAATCTTTTCGCCAGTATGAAAGTATTCTTCATATTTTTTCCACTCGTGGCTTGATTTATGAAATTTCTAGGTAATATCAGTTGGAGAGACAGTGCAATACTTCTTGTCAAAGGGTTTGTTAGTCTGCAATCTTATACCTCGAACTTGAAGGTAAATCACGAATGCCCCGAATTTATCGAAGATACCTAGGGCCTAACAAATGTTTGTTGCTAATTTGGTAGTACCTTTCTTCGAAATTAGAATCGGAGTAATTTTATTTGAAATGGATCAGAGAATGAGGTTTGGAGGTTATCTGTGGCGTGAAGGCGGATATCTATTTGATTCGCTTCATTTCGACACTTTTTGGTGTAGTACTGAAAATCAGATATGCCACTGTAAAATGCTGCATAGGTGTTGCTTTGATTCATGGAGTTAGAATAAAAGACCTTGGTACCTAAACGCTTTGGCAAAACTGTATTGCCACAAAGCGAACTTATTAAAACCTGCACACCTACGTCAAGTGACTTTTAACCTGTGCTTTATGTAACCACGTGGAAGCGTAAATTATGTTGGAATTTCTTTGTTAAATTGCGTAATCTTCAGCCTTTCGTCACTAGGGCTAGGTCATCGGACCTAAGTTTGCCATCGATGATCAGGAACTTTAAACCAAATGAAGCCCACAAAGCTCGGCTTACTATTACATAGCAGGATCGACATAGAGAGCCGAAATGCCCTCTATTGAGCATTCGGCTCAATGAGTGAAAAAGCAGTCGCCTCTCCTCGTTAGAATTTGAGATAATGAAGCATACACGTGAAGAAAATAATTATTTTCATAGACTTGCGGCACCCAAACCGAATCATTTACTCCAAATGCTACAAATTTGTTTTTACCCTCCAAAAATGTTTTGAAGTTCATTCTTGTGCTGCCCACATTTAAACTTGATTAACCAAATAAAGTAGATGTTACGGAATTAAAGTACTTCCTTTTGTGTAAGGGGGTTTTACGTCAGAAGTGATTCCATTTGGGCGCTCTTCGTTTGTATTAAGTAAATAATTATTGTAACATGTTTTCTAGTCCTAAACCTTGGTTTGGTTTTAAAAAAAGATCAAAATATTATTACATGGTTAATTGTAAAAAGAAGAACCTCATTCCAGGTACCATGACATGACACCAAATCCGACTTTTTACAAGGACTGTAGTGTATTATTAAGTTGAATAAATGTTTTAAAGACACCATGCTGAAGTTTATATTTTAAAGAGCTCAGGTTTCATGTAATATATTTCACGTCAAAACTCCACAAAGAATCCTTTGAGACTCAATTTCAGGATATTTACAATAGAATTTGTATCCTTTTCTGCGGGAATCGGACACCGAGCATGTTTATCAAATATTAAGAATTCTATTTGCCATCATTTTGGCTGTGCGGCTACCTGTGCTGAGGAGAGACACTTGTAAAATGTATTGCTTATTTGTGGATTGCGAATATTATATATTTTCTTGATTTTCCTAACTCTTTTGTTGCCAAAGACGCTATATTTACAATGCGTTGGTGTTTGTCGTATTGCCAGGATTGTTAGTCCTTCAAGCTTATTTTAAGATGATCCTGTATTAATCAAGAGACATCAGCAGAGACATCTAAAGAGAAGAATAAGTGGTTAGGGCTAGACAATGAATGGGCATCTTCAATTCATGTCAGTGCAAAATACGCTGATGGACTTTTATAAACGCTCATTTCTGCTTTAAATAAAACAATAAAACATGCGGTACGTGTGCCATAACAGTAGACACATCAACATTTGAGATTCCTAGGTGTACCTGCACCAGTAATTGCAACATTTTTATCATTTTCGCGATGCACTTGTGTATGTATTGGTTTGGAAGGTCAAATTCTAGGTCGTAAATTCGCTTACTATAACAGAACCTTGAGTTGCAATTGTAGTTTAATCAGGTCAATCTTTAACCATGTCATAATACTGAATCCGATATGGAAAATAGTATCAGTAGGTCACAAAGTGGATCAACTGTTGACTGTAGGTTATCAAGTAGATCAAGGTCATTTAGTTGTGTTATGTAATCAGCGCTGATTCATTCGAAGACAGTGATGCATTTAAAATATGTTGCACTTGTGGTGTACCAAAGTGTACTCATAATACCTGTATGTAAGATCAGATACTGACAGCAGGATACTTGAGTACCGACTGAGTATTCTTTGCTTGTACTATCTAGGTGTATCTGCTTACAAAATAACTAACGTACATATTGTACAAGTCTATGATTTTCACAGGAATCATTTTTTGCTACAATAGACAAAGAAAAATATATTCTTGGAAGAAGTTTTTACGCCATTCGGTGGAATGTAGGCTGTGAGATACATGATTAAACCAAAATGCAATTCCAGCGATAAATTAGCCAAAGTCAAGGTCATTGAAAGGTCAAAAGGTGAAGGACGAAAGAGTTGTATCGAATTAATTCCAATAACTTTTCTCACTTACGTCAAGTAAAATTTTCCTTTGTTTTTCGTTCTTGCTTGTAATGTATTTTTTTCTTATCTTCGTACCGTAACAGCAAACTGAAATTGAATACAGCGAACATTTGGTTAATTTACTTCTGTGTATGTCCAACACAAGACATTGTCCTTCAGTACAGGTTCCGCTGTACACATTTGGACATGTTGGAAGGGAAAAATACCATCTCGAGACTACCCAGTGTTTATCTCTTGATGTTAAATTATTTATGGAGCCCGGTTCATAAAGGGACTTCATTTTAGCATACATTTAAGGGATGTTTTCTTTACACTCGTCGGTAAAGATTCTGTTATTGTAGCTTTACCTTCTAAAAGTTAAATGCTTTCGTTTAGAAGATCTCCCCTGAAAAAGGTTTATGTACCCAATTAACTCTATTTTATTACTGCGGAGAAATAAATCTCGTCATTTTTGTCATTTTGCGTTTGTTACAATGTGAGACGTTTAACATCAAAGACAAGGAAGATATTTTATTCCCCTTTGACCTCAATATTGCAATTCTTTGTTCCTGCTCCTGGTAGCGAGAACAATAGCATTGAATGAACTGTATGCACCCAAATTTATGAGAAATTACACATTGTAGTCCAGCATAAACATGCGCGGACACATGCACACGCGCACATTGCATCTTGACACACACGCACTTCTGAAAAAAATAGACAGTGAAAATATACTTATTGCAAGCATATATTCGAGGAAATCCGAGCTTTATGTAGCACTCTATCCAGTACATGTCGGTAGAAATTATTTTTGTCAAACAGATGGCAGTCAATGCATCATAAACAGCACCTAGTCAAAATAGATATGATACAGATCACTGAAAATACAGTAGGTAATTAGGTATAAAGGAAAATGTCAGACTAAAAAATCTCAAAACATGTACTACATGTTACTCTGGTTGTAGATTATAATGAGAAAATATGTCTTTTGCCTTGAAAAATTGGCAACTAAATTAGATAAAAAGGAAACTTGGTGTGTGTAGTTTTCGTTTAATGTCATTCATCCTCATACAGACTCACAGTGTGGATAGATAGACAGTCCTGCAGTGAGATTTACTGCTTGGATAGACGAGTGCTGAAATAGTCTCACTACATACCGTATTTATTCGAATAGAAACACCCGGTACAAAGACCAGATTTTAAGAGGGAGTGCCTTTTTTTTCAAAAACTCAAAAGGAGCAATTCTGCATATGAAGAGGAGTTAAATATTATGAACCAATGAGTTCTGGACATTATTAAGACATTTCTGTCACCCAAAAGTTTTTATACATGTATGTGAAAAAATGTAACTCAATAAATATCCAGTTTTTGGTGCCTCTATCTGCATGAAATAAATAAATTTATTTTCTGCGAATAACAGTTGGTGCTTCAATTCAAATAAATACGGTATTTTTTATCTTATATGATAGAATTTACTTATGTAAGCTCCACCTACCCCCCTTCCAAAGATAAAAGAAGAAAACAAGTATCGGACAAAGAAGAATCTTCAAAGCAAAATACATATTGTCATATTCTTTACCATCGTTGATAGAATTATGGCGACTAAACGTGACAATAGCAGCTATTCCAAGGAAACGTTTTGTAAATGTCTGTGTCTGCCCACAATGTTGCCGTACACGTTAATTGTCTGGAGTTTTACAACCTTTAACCTTTAACCTTAACCTTTAACCAATTTCGCACATAAATAACAGAATCTTCCATGACGTTGCGTGTGAATATTGTTGTAATTAATTAATTCAATAATTATTCTCAATGTTGTAATGTGATAAGGTAGTCTCTGCCCTTTGCTTAACACCCGTATACTATGCGTTCGGTCATGTAGAGGGAAAAGGCAGGTGTTCGCAGATAGTTTCAGGAACTTGGATACCGTACGTGAATAATGTGTTGGTCTATCGGATCAACACTGGTGCATTTTATACAAACCGAAAAGAGAGAGCACCAGTGGCTCCACAAACGAATTTTCAAAAACTATTCAAATTTTATAATGTATCCCATCATTTTCTATATTTGCAGGTTCCAGTTCGCACAGCAGTGAGGATCTACACTACCTGCCTAAACACGAATCTTCACAACGGCCTCTCGGTTTTCCTCACCATCAGGTAACAAACTGCTAAATCCATAATCAGAGAATAACGTTTCACCTGCGTGATATGAGACTTCATTGTGGAACACTATTCTAGGACACGTGGTGGCCATGTTTCAGAACAAAGTGTATTGTTCTTGGGTGGTATGCACATGGGATTAAGAGATGAGGCACAGATGTGTAGGAAGTGTTGAAAATTGTTTGCTTACATGATATTACGTCTAATAACTATGTAACTCTTGGGCAAGTAGATATATTTTGCCTTATCAGGACTATTAATATTTTATTTTACATGACACATTTATCATTTTGATTTATGATTTTAGGTCGAGCTAGCACATCACCCGAGCAACAGTGACACCAGGTCAAAATTGGGTCAACAGAATCAACAACATCAGCAGCAACAACATGGCAAGAAACAACGATACCGTGACAGTTTGGAAGGACAAGACTTCGTCAACAAAGTGTCACGCTTCGAGTATATGACCCATGGTAACCATAACAACCAATCCAAATCACCAGAAAAGACAAAGACACCAACAAGGTCAAGGTCAGACGAAAGGGCACCGAGGTCACCACCAAGTGCCTCACCCAATCGTAGTCAGACGACCTTCACCTTGACTGCAGTGCCAAGGTCACCGACTCTAGCAAGAAAGGCAGTTATTAAAACCTCGCAACCTGGAAGTAGCGTTACTGTAACACAGTTAAATGATAATATTACTATATTAAACTCAAGGACGATTAAAACTCCAGATACAAATAATAAACAAGCTCAACAAGTACATCACACACCACCCTCGGGTCATCAAAGCCGTAGTAAAGAGGTAAAGCGCTCCCCATTTCTCTCCCGAAGAACACCCTCAAAGTCAAAGTCCCCAAAGAGAAATCAGAGTCCCAAATCGTCCGGCACTGAAAATGGTGACGGTACAAATGCAAAGACAGGAGTTCTGCAATCAATCAAAAACGCACTCAAATCACCAAAGTTAGGTAGACGGTCTGTCAGCAAGTCACCAGTACGAAGGAATGTGAATATCAGTGAAGGTACTGAGAATAATAACAATAACAAGGCGCCTCCACCGCAAGACTCGGAGAAGAGTTCGTGTTCACCGTTGTTGTCAAGAAGAAAAGTCTCAAAGTCACCAAATAGAGGTGATCCGAATGCTAAGCCACCAGCTGGTGATCCAAAGTCAATAGCACAGAGATCACCAAAGTTGTCCCGGAAATCTGGGACTTCACAACAGGTTCAACCAAGTTCTCCTAAAACACAACGTGTTCAATTTACATCGCCAAGCGGTGCAAGACCAAACTCAGGAGGTTACAAGACCGGTTCCAGCAGCAGTTCGGGAAAAAGTAGTCCGACTGACCCGCTGAAGCGCAACTCGTATCCACACACACCAAGCAGTCCACAGAACTCGTTCCAATCTGAGGCCTTCTCGGTTAAGGTCACTCCTCAGCAGTCACCTACTTCATCACAAGGTGAAGGTCAATCCTCGGATCCATCAAGGTCATCTGGAGGTCATAGTGAGAGAACTAGATCAGCAAGCCCTACAGGGTGCTTTTCTTTGTCTTCTGACTCGCCATCGAGTGCTACCACAACTTCACCAAGTTCAGTTGGAGTACTAAAATCTTCGAAAACAATCAATTTATCGTTCAAATTTCCTTCACCAGGTTCATTTGGTGCTAATAGTAAGAGTCCAGATAGTACCGGACCTAACATATCCGTATTGAAAGGACCACAATCCCCGGACTCGAGTAACAGTCCGGCATCGCCAATATCCCCGACAAATAGTCAAGGGAAAACTCCGCCACCCATTCTTCCAAAGCCTAAGAATCCTAAGAATAAGAGCACTGTGACGCGAAGAAGTGCGTCTCCAATAAATCTTTCCGCAAATCGACCTCCAACTGGTAAAAAACCAGAGGACGTAACGTGGGAAACGTTTAAAGGCGAAAAGTGCTTTTCAAAGGATACAGCTGTAACTAGGGTAGCAGTTCCAGGGTACGAACCACAAGGTCAAAGTCAACGAAGGTCAAGGTCAAATTCAGATAATGTTGACCTGAAATCAGTCCCGCGCATTGGAAGTTTAGCTTCTACAGCAAGTTCTAGTTCATTCACAAGTGTAAGTAGCATGAGTTCAGGACTGAGTAACGGAAACGCTGTGAAAATGGAGTCCAGTAAACAGCAGAATCATTCCCAGAACGCGACATCAGCGTTGACGAGTGACACTCCAAATGGAATAAATGCGTCGTCATCGCAAGATGTCTTGGGAACATCCTCATCGATCTATAATGCAACAGGTGCACTTTCACCGTCATCCAAACCGGAAATGGGTACCTTGCCACCTTCCCATGTTGCATTTGGCGTCAAAGTACTTCCGGACGCTGATGAGTTGGCCATGTTCGGTTCAACATCAAAGGAAGTAAAGGCACACAGATCACCGCGTGACAAAAGTCCTCATGTCAACTTTGTAGACGACACGCCGAGATTCCCAACTGCCGAATTGTTAGAACAGTCCCTAAGCAATGGTGAATTAAAATTTAATGGCGTCCATTCCAGCCAAGATCCAAGTAAGGAACCACATAGTACATTTGACGACATTGCAGCAAAGCATGAAACCGCGTATTTTGATGATATTGATCTGGAAGACTTGACTGACAGTCAGCAAGACTTACGGAATCTGCATCAGCGCATGGTTGACGAACGAAAAGAGGAGCAAAGGATGGCTGAGATGGAAAAACAAAGACTTGATGATATCCTGAATATGTGCGCAGAGTACGAGAAACAGCTCGAGCGAGAAAGGTTAGGAATTGTTTCGAATAAGAGAGATTCATGTGATTCTCTAAAGAGCGAAGGCTCCAGGAACTCAATGAGCAAAATCAAAACTAACGGTTCACTGACAATGCTGGCAACGTCGCCCACTTTGGCGCACAAGGACGGACCCGTGACATCATCCTGGGGACGACGCAGTTCGAATTCCTCGGCGTCTGAAGACGATTTAAGCGGAGATAATGGAACCATCAAAAGACGTCCCAGCAACAGCAACCATGTCGGCTTCGATTCTTCTGGTGGAAGTAACTCGTCCGGAACTGTGGGTAATAATACGAGTGGGAACATAACTCTAGGTAATACTACCAGTAACGCTAGCGCCCCAAGTGCCAATTTGAACTCTATTTCAAGCTCATTAGACTTTGGCGCAAGCAGCTCGAGACACCCACCCTATGGGCAGAGCATTTCACACGACTCCCCCATAAGAAATCGGGTGACTACAAGATCAACCGATCATGAAGTTTCTGACTTAGGAATGAGACTTAATTTAATCGGAGTATCTTCACCATTGTCCGGTAAGCCTGAGCCCTGGTCACCAACAGATATGAGAACTCCGCATTTTGACTCGAGTCTACAACCGGTGGAACTAGAGATTAGAGAACCCATCACCCCAACGTCGAGCGGAATCGGTACGGCAAGCAATGACAGCTTGGATCGATCTAAGGTAAGTTGTTATACTTTTTGATGGCGACCATTGCAGTTCTTATCTGGGAACAACGCACAACCATTTTGGGGGCCACTGGTAACCCTTACTTAGGACCACTCTGCTGCAGGGTGTAAAAGCCAGGTTTTGGATCGACCTTACTTGTAAAGCGCCGTTAAGTTCTGTATGAAGTTGTTAAGTCTCCTCAAGGATACAAATGTTTCATCAAAACACACGCGAGGTTCTGAAGATAGTGCACCAATACAGTGCACTTGCATCAAATCAGTAGTTAGAGGACATGAAAAACACGATTCGGTATGATATAGGTTTGAAAGGAAATTTAAAGAATGCATGCACTCTCCACCAGTGCGTGTGTGACTAGTGATTTAGTGCTGTCCTCTTGAGGGTGAACGTAAAAGCTTGAAGTTTGCATTGTGAAACTAGCCAGCAATTCAATTTATTATACTTTTTAACTTTAAACTGAGGTGAAAAAGCACGCAAAAAATAAGAAAAGTACAAATATACTTAAGAAGAAAGGTAGCAAACACGCATACATACACGCACACATAAAAAAATCTTGTGCGATACAGTAACTGTCTAGGTCCAGATCTACTTGTTTATGAAATCTCAGACAGGTGGGTTATTTAGTAGAAAATAAATTACTTGTAAATTTTTAAGAGCTTTTAACATAGCCAGCAGACTCGCTCAGACACACAGATAAAAAGCTGGAATTAGATAAGCTATCAGTTTTGGATGGCTTGAAACTTCATGAACACTTTTAGTCTCCGCACACCCTCACAATTCCCCAAATGCTATTTACACAGAATAGAGTAATACTAGTTCGAATCAACTAGCATTCTTTGGAAAGTTTTTACTAATTAAAAACAATTCAAGGTAAGTTTGACTGATTTGTGAATAAATTAATCCGGAAAATAATAAGTTAATATCTTTGGGGGAAAAAACAGACCCTTTGTCAAAGTCGCAAAGAAATGTGTATCCTGAATTCTGGCGCAAATGCCCCTTAATTAAGCAACATAATGAATTTGTTATGTAATTACATTGTCTTATGCTGTCTAATGGCCTTATTGAGAACATTTGTACATTTACTTAAAGGCCGTATTGTTTCTTTTTTTAGAACTTTCGAAATAAAAATAGTGCTAGTTGGAAACTTAACTTTACTCCCCATTGGGAAAGTAAACCATCCCCTAAGTTCTATTCTCTAATTAAACCACTTAAAATGAACAATGTTTCAAGCAGTTCCTATCCTTTCCGCAGTTTCCTATTCAATAAGTTGGTAATAGTAACTCCATGAAGTCAAGATAAGTAAATAAAACAGCACCTCCTTAAAAACGCAGACATTGGACTTGGTTAACATTCACATGGGAAGAAAAAAGTAGGTTGGAAAAGCCACAATCTGAATGGGCTGTAGTATTTCTGTAGTAGACCTTTCTGATTTTGTGATGTATGAGGTTAAGTTTGCAACAATATCGGCGTCAAATAAGTGTGTAGGCATCGTGTTCGAATAAGGAATTTCAGTGCCAAATGTGGAATTTATTCAAATGTAACCAGTCGGCGTGATAGGGTCAGTAAGAACAGTTTGGTAATGATTTGGAGGTGATCATTTCTGTGGCCAGGAACAACATACTTGTACAATAGTTGTAATTTAATTCATGCCTGATCACGGAATTAAATTAAAGTCAATCCTAAAGAGATTTTCGTAACATTTTCAAAGAAAGATTTAATGGGATATCGACTTTGGAGGTACAGGAAGTCAGTCATTTATACCTGAAATGGGAATAACCAGGTGTTTCTTACAAGAAGAAAATCAGATATTTAAAATATATTAGTTTCTGTGAAAAAAGTGACAGGACAGAAATAGAGTTTATGAAAGAAAGGGATAAATTGTAAACGGGATTGAAATTCTTCACATACATATAAATTAGGAAATAAAGTGGATTATTAATTATTGCAAAACAAAATGGAAGAGCAAGACTTGGAGGATTTAGAGGTAAACTATGTTTGCATTTTCATACGTTAACAATTTTTTTAAATGTCATTTCTACTCCTCGGCCTGAACAGAAGTTGCTTAAAGTTGAGTGAAAAGATGTCTCTGTGTAACAAAGAGTTGAAAATTCCACCATTGGCAAAATTAACATTTTATCTGGACATTTAACCATTCAGTCATGTAAAAATTGGCCACTACTATGATAAAGATTAGGTAAATTACGGCACATAAATCGGAAGACCACACTGAACAAAGAGAAAAACCATTGAAATTTGAGACGGTTTTGCACAGTTTTCCATTAACTTGGATATGCATAGTTGTCATTGCCTTTTATGGACCGAGAAAGCCACATATTTACACATTACAGCATACCTTGTATATGTGTGCGTAAAATGAAGTCAACATTGTTTCTTGCTACAAAGGTCAAAATTCCAGGCACGCAAATTCTTTTATTTGCTCCATTAAGAGATTTGGATGGGACTGTTTTAAGTTTACACTGTGTTAAAATGTAGATACCATGTTTAACTGAACGTAACGCCCAGAGCAAGTGTAATCTGTGAAACCCCGAAAAAAAACCCGAAAAATTTAGGTGATCTGTGAAAACCCAGGAAAAGAACTGAACAATTAAACTTAAAAGCCAGATCTGACATGTAATTCTCCACCCAATGTGCCACCACCTGCTTTGAAAAGCCACTTTCTTCCTGAACGCAAGACATTAAAAGCGCTTATAAAGGTCACATAAGACAACAAAAATGCCATTTTGATAGTTGATTTGGAGTCATGGTTGAAAAAGAAGATCGGTTTAGCTCAAATACGATACGAAGTGTACTGTTTACATGGAACATACCATGTAAATTATAATTTGGCCATCATAGGTATATGTTAAAGATCATGGTTGGGATCGAAATATAGGGGTAAATCTCACCCAACATTATGCCTGTATGTTTGTCATTTAAATTACAGGGTACAAAGATGAAATAGGAATTAGCTCTTTCCTTGGAAGGGACAAAAAAATTAAAGAAAGGGATTTTTATTTCCGTAAAATATTTTTGTGAGTCACTTTTGTATTTGCAAAGGAATAGGAAATTAAGTGAATATTGTAATTTTACGTCACAATACACCCTTTCAAATCTTGAGAAAACGGAAATACGATGGTAAGGGAAAACGTGATTCTGTAAGTGAGATTTTATTAATTTAAACCCACTTTGGATTCCAAAGGCATTAGAGTAAAGACACATGTAGCAGATTAAACTTAGGCTCTTAAAAGTGAAACAATATGAGTTAAGATGCGTAATTTTCGGAATAGATGTAGAAATGTGATTGATTGATTAATTTATTATATCAATAATTCACACATGGAACTCAAAAATATCAATTCGGGATTTTATTTATCTATATTAAGTTATTTTATCGTTAACAGTATGAAAGCAAATGCCATGTAAGTACTGAGTTATTGATAGCGAAGGGTGTTTTATCAGTTTTGTTTACAGGTCTCTTTATCTCTGTATTTGTTCTCTTATGACATATGAAAACATGGCTACTTATCAAAATGATTCAAAAAGATATAAATCAATCTATAAAAACAGCAATAAGTTCAGAGTGTGACTCTTCACAGGCGATAAAGAAAGGTGAATGAAAAAAGTGAAACAATCAAATTTCATAAATGTATGTGGACACGATAATGTTAAACAAAGTATTTGATGTAAAGTATTTACACCCCTATTGGTATAAAAGACAGGTGTAGCACCAGATGTGACCTTTGGGATCACTGCACGCAAGCAAGGAAGAGTACAGGCGAGAGATCCACCCTGGCTTTAAAATCCATCGACAAGAAGTCCAAAAACGAGGGTATTCAGTGGCCCCACAAATGGATCCTGGTCCAACAAAAAGATTAGGAAAAAATGTATTTGGACACAAAGTCCTATTTACCTTACTCGAACTTACAGTGAAGGAAATGACCCTGACCTTTACCTGTGCAATTCTTTGTTTTTAACTTTAACATAACGCTTACTGTTCACGTAAAATTTGCGATAGTTGTATGCACAGTACTGACAAAACAGAATTTCAACAACAAATAATTTTCTCACAAAATAATTTTACGTTTGTTTCTCGTTCTAGGATTCCGATATGCGACAACAGGTAGAAATTCTGAAGCAACAGAGATCGGAGTCTATTCAGAAAATAGCGCATCTAAAGCAGCAAATAACTGAAATAGAAACTCAGGAAAATGAAGCAATTAGAGAGGTAAGAATGCATGGTGGTTTGTTGTAACGTTAGCAACACTTATGATTGCTATGGAAGCATTTGAGGTAAATGAGGGTCTAAAATAAAAATAACTTTTTGGTCATGTTTCCATGTTAAAGTGATATAGTTGTCATGGTGACAATAACGCTCTTCTTGGTAGTCCCAGTTAGCTCAGTTAGAGACTTGGGAAGTGGGGGGTTCCTTCCTTCATTGGGACCATTTAAAATAAAAACTAGTCTTTTACTAACATATCTCAAGTAGCGTTTTCGTAACGGAATTTTAGTCGTGGTAAATTTGTAAGAAAAGAGCATACAATTTAGCATGAATGGAGCGAGTATTTGATCCAATATAAATGTGAATTGTAACTGTAGTAGTGAATGGATTGGATGTATGTGTAGAACGCTTCTTGGTGAAAAAGGTGATTAACTCTACAACTAACATAACTCCTTGATTTCAGACTTGGCGAAAAATTGCGCAAAAAAGAGGCCTAACGTTCGACAAACACTTTGGGAAAGTCTCAAAAGTATGCAAAAAGAAAATGTGCAAAAAAAATTGTATTGTCCGCCCCACCCCACTTTGTGAACATTGTCTGTTTTGCATGATTTGCGAAATTTAAAGTATGTTCATATTATTTGGGTTGAAAGTTGCCTTTACATGTATTTCTTTCTGTTTTGATTTAATTTGCAGGACTAAAATTTCCAAATTTATCAGTTCAATTTGATAAATGGAAATTATCCCAACACAATACTCAAAAATTAAATGGATAGCTTTTCTAGCGACCGCGTTTCAGCCAAGTAATATGAATGGCTAGGATTGACTAATTTCTTTTGAAACAAGTGAAAATTAGTCCAACAATTTTGAAGAATTTGAATAAGTAAAAATTCACTAAACGCAAAATTGAGAAGTATTTTAAGTTTGGTCTTGTCGGTTGTTCTATCGTTTTGTGGTTAAATTGCATGAATATAACTCGACACTAAAACTTTAGTGAGTAGTCACACATCATAGATTTATAATTAAATGTGTCGACCAGAAAGCGCACCAAATCAACTGTTTTCCAGTATAAAACTTCAGTCAATTTCTAGAAATATTTCAAATTTATTCGTTAAATTCAGAGATGACTCCGGTGTACCCGGTGTAAGGTATTATAAAAATAAGGTAACAAATTTGCTGGAAACGGCCAAAGTATTTGCCCAGGTAAATCTTTTTGTCTCGAGTTCCGGAATTTCCTCGGCCTTTTCCGTATAAAGTCTCCCATATCCCCCTGCTAGTGATTCTGTCCGAGTGTTTTTTCTTCAAAACAAGAAATGTATCAAGGAAGGATGGACGATGCTTTGTCAAAAGACTCATCCGCGACAGGATACTTTGTCTTTTTCTAAAACATTCAGAAAAGTAGACATGACATGGAAGAGAGAAACTGGCGAGAAGCAAACTTGTAGATAAAGAATTTCTTACTTACTGCCCTACTTCCTAGTCCAGATATTGTTACAAGCTTTGGAGTATGGCAATATTTTTCAAAATTAAGATGTAAATTCTATTGACAACTTCTCCATCTGCAAAGAGTCTTTTGACAAAGAGCCGTACAGTGCACTATTAAGTACAACAATGACTACACAGGAGTATCTCATAGTTGATCGCGTTTTGTCGTGTTGCAGCTGGAGATGGAGAGGGCACTACTGGAGGGTGAACACCAGATGGAGATGGAGGAGTTAGAGAAGGAACAACAAACCATCAACAGACTCAAACACAGACAACTAGAGCTCATAGACCAGGCGCAGGCTCAGAGGGATAAAGTAAGATCTGGTCTTGTTTTTCTTTCTGTTTTATTTAAACTTTTTTCCAGTCCAATGTCAATAAACTCAACTGTGATAATTTTATTTTGATCCTTCGTACAATCATGAAGATTTCATTGTCTTTCGTGTCTATAATCTCTTAACATATTAATTTGGATTTAATTCATTGAACGTTTGTGTTGTAAAGTTTATTTTTCTAAAGTTAACCACTTTTATTTTGTTTCTTTCGTTACGCAAACATTTTCATTTTCAATTACTTCGTTTTCTGGGCCTTTAATGCTTTGTTCTCATTCTGTTTTATTATTTCACGATTATCATTATGTGATAATTTATGTGCCATAAAGTTTTACAGTTTTCTTTTCAAGGTTTTTTTTTTCAACTTATCTACCACCATATTGGTCAAATGTCGATCCTTGTACCAAAATAATCGACAATTTACCCCTTTTCCTAAATACCTATATTTACCAGTATAATTGTAATTGCACTTGTTGTATTTCAGAGACGCATAGCCTATGTTTATGGCTATACTTTATACCAGGTACAAGAAAGTAATGCATGTGGAAAAGCAAAACCATCAGATAAAACCATTTGCACTTTTTAATTTTGTATCATGCAGCAGTCTAACCCAAATAGCTAACATTTATTTCATTAAGGGATTTTTTGTAACCAATTTTGTTTTAAAAAGGGTCCCCTGCTTACGTTAAATTTGTTTTTCCTGGATACGGACTTAATTTGAATACCAACCTTACTTGAACTAAAATCCCCCAATTTGTCAGTACATTTACATGCATTCAGAATTATTAATCGTAGAGGGATGTTCGTTGAGATAGCGGATATGTATTAATCGTTTATGTATGTAAAACGTTCAGCTGTATTAACTTTGAAATACTACAATATTCAATGCTGAATCTTATTGTTTCGTTCAGGCAGTCAATAAACGATGGAAAGTGAAAGAATCCACTTTAAAAATAATCCCAAATTCATGTGCAGTTTTGATCAGCTCTTTTCTGCCTTGTACAGTGCGTGCCGATTTAATTAAAATAAAAATGCACTTTTATTTTAGCCACCACTATTTTGTATAGTTAATGGGTGAACATATTTAAGGCCACCACTCACACCGCAGTGAAACCTGTCATTTACGACCGCCGCCGTTTGGGACCAATTCCAATTATGTAAATGGAAATTATCATTTTTTGTTCTGTATTATCTGGCCAGAATTAAACAGGTGATCCTAAAACTCAGTGGTCGCAAAATACAGGTTTCACTGTACACTGCAAAGCGGATAATATGTCAAATTATTTGAAACGGTTAATTATCCCGTCTGTTTTTATTTGCAGGAACAGGAGAAGATTGACACGGAGAAGCGCAAACTGCGCGAGATGGAAGAGAAACATTTCGAGACGGAGCAGTTGCTGGAGACGAGCGCGCGCGAGGAGGAGGAACTTCTACTGGAACGGTTCAAAAAGGAGCACGACCAGCTCGAGATAGCGCGCAAACAGTTCGATGATCTGGAGTTTCAACAGCTTGAGGTAAGCACCCGCATTAAGTAAGCAATCATATGCAAATCCCTAAGGAATTATCAAAAGTTAAATGTCGAATAAGATTTCTAAAGATAAAACACAGCATCTGTGACAAGCAGACCACACAAACAGCCCATGCAATGCCACAAACTTGTGTTTGTAAAATACGGTAGGATCTGTCTAAAGCGGCATCTGTCTTGGGCGACATTTTGCTTTTTTACGGCAGTTTTCCCTGACAGAATTCTGAATATTCACGTTTATTTTACCTATCTTGGACGGCAAAAGTCGGGTGCCGCCCAAGACAGGTCTACTGTACATGTTATGAAGTTATCAAATCTTTGTAGCAGCCAGGTGAATGCAACTATGTAAAAAGATAGTTTGACATTTAAGGCCAACTAACTTCCAGATTGATGCTTGGAAGGCACTGTAGTGGTTAAAAAACGTTATTTTCCCAACTTCAGGTTGAGACTAAATATGAAGAAGAACGGGAAAAAGTTCAACAGCAGCTGCTACGAGAACAGAATGAAATATTAGACAAGTACAAGGACAGAGAAGTGAGTAGTGTTGACTATTAGGCATTTTTCCACGTATTTGGATTACATTGCACTGGCAATGGCAGCGATAGGGGAAAGAACAAAATTTAACTTCGTCGTTATAAAGACAAACTGTCCATAAATCTCGACAAAATTTAGAAAAGTTTCTGATCGAGTTGTGACGGAACTGGGCAGATGGACCAACATAGCAATATTTTGCAGTGCATGACAGTTGCCATATAACTGTTTTGAAACTTTTAGGTGGCGGGAAATTTAATCCAAACAATAAAGTAAAAAAAAGCCTTGGCCTGCCTCAAATCACTGGCTGCTGTGGCAGATTGTGGCAGATTTTATTTTATAAATGGGCAATAAATTATCAACAAAACTAATACTAAAACTAATCTTTTGCCCATGTTTATTTCAGGCCAAGTTACAGCAGATAGACAGACAGCAACGGGAGATGCTACGACAAGTGAAAATAGACGTAGAGGATTTAGAGCGTCACCGGCAGCAGCTTGTGGACGTCTTCAGATCTGTGAGTAACTCGTTTCCTTTGCATTGACCCTTCCGTAAAGTATTAGGGCCAACAGTTTTATAGCCAGATAACTCCCACCTTACAACTAAGCATTTATAAATGGTTTAATAAGACGAAATAATCAAATGAAAAGTGGTCTGTAGTACTCCAAGGCTGTTGTAGAAAATAAATACCGTATTTACCCGAATTGAGGCACCCGGTGTTAAGACCAATTCTTGACAGGGTGCTTCTCTTAAAAATTCAAAAACCAAAAATTTAATTGTGACCAAATGTGAAACTTATACAGAAATTGACATCTTTTGAGAAATTAACCATCCTAAGAAGTTAAATTTTATGATTATAAAGTTTTTTGCTGTAAATGTTGACAAAATATTGCCACCAATATGTGTTGAATCAAACATCGCTTGAATTATTTTGTCGCATAAAAGAGGGGGGTATCTCAATTAGAGAGGGTGCCCCAATTCGGGTAAATACGGTAGAAGGAAATAAAAAATCACTTTTCCTTTTCTGGTGCCACAGCAAAGGAGTACATCGTGATAGTTTTCACAACTATCTCTTCCATCGCAAATGTTTCAGTGAGTAACAAAGACTGGTGAAGGGAATCTTCGCATATGTTAATGGCAATCATCACAATACATTTCAACTTTGTTTTGAACAGGAGAAATCTAAGTTGGCGACCATGGAGCGCCAAATACGCGACGCGACGCGCGTGATGTCTTCACACGACGCGTCCAATGACACCGGTGCAAAACTAGACGACATGGTGAGTGCGATTTAATTATCGTTTAACAGCGAGTTTTCATAAACCTAAAGACCGTCCTTAACCGACATAACGACATAACAGTGTAATGTTAAGCCTTCGAGGCTGACGCTAAAGAAGTGGCGTTAGAATGTTACTGCACACGCGTTGAGGGTTATGAATATGGGCTGTATGTATGTAGCATGTTAAGTTGTATTAATGTTTGAAATACTACAGTATTGAGCACAGGGGCTTTTTTTCCCTCGAGAGAGTACAATTTGAAAAAAATAATCGGTAATGCTGCAAAACAGTGTATATGTCTGAGACCACTCTGCCTCAACGTTAATTAACCTTAATAAGGAAAGAAAAGGGTTGAACCAGAGATGCCAACTCTCACGCATTCAGCGTGAGTCTCACGCATTTGGGACTCTGGCATGGAAAGAACGAAAAAAATAATTTGCCATTTTATTCATCATGAAAACATTTACCTTCAATTGAAATGTTTCATTCTTGTCTTAAACCATAATAGATCACAAATCAATGATATTTTTTGTTTGAAGTACTGTAATTAACTAAAGCAGTATGTCTCACGCATTTGTACCACCCAAATGCGTAAGATCTCATGCATTTTAACTCTCATAGGTTGGCTTCGCTGGGGTTCGTAAGACTTAAGATTGCTCCGAGCCATTACAGTACCATTCACTACAAAACTTACAAATCGAAATGGAAATCGATGACATCACAATCCAACAGCTGCTGAGTTTGGCAAAAGTAAAGATTGGCCAAATTACGACGGAATGTCCAGCTGTCGCCAGCCCATTGTGCTGAGGTCACCTCGTTCTCACTGTCAAGTCAGGTTTACCTGTAACATTACTGTACTGTCTCTAATTGTAGCCCCTGAGAAGTTTAAATTCAAGTTTGGAATGGACGCCTTATTCTAAAGTATTGAAATACTTAATTACCCAAAAAATATAAATTGGAAGTTATTCTGCACATAACGAAGCTAAGACTTCTACATTTTTAGGAATGGTTTCTAAGCGTAAGAGATGTGAGCTGGTCTGGTCTGATAAAACCCACACTTTAAAAATACCTTGGTAATCATTTCAGGAGTATCATTCACAGTGTCTTGAGACGAAAAGGCATTTATTCCTGTCGGTTGCTTTCAAATTAGTCTGAAATGTTTTTGCGTTTGAACAAGTTACATTTTAGGGTTTTATTTGCTTTTTCGTAAAGGGAGCATCAGGTAGATGGGAAGCCCCAATTAGAATCAATACGGTAATTCAGTTACCGGATTTCCCCGAAAATAGGCCCTATGCTACTATTTGGGAATTGGGCATTTTTTGCCAAAAATGTCATGACTCCATGTAAGCCCATGGACTTATTTGGGGAGATGGGCCTTTATTTGGGAGACACTTTTAGGTCCTTTACTGTGTATATTTTGTACAGTTGTACACTGCTTTACTATATAAATTTGTTTTCTAGTGAACATTTGATACAAAAAAAAAATTACAGTTCACAATCTGAAGATGTTTTATTTGAAAATAGACCAAAGAAACAAAGAAAGATTTGGGTTATAAGACACTTTCCATAGATGGTAGATAAATGTGTCTTTAAAAGCCCATGGGCATCTATTTGGGTGAATTCCTCAAATAGAAGCCCATGGGCGTCTAATGTGGGGGGCTTATTTTCGGGGAAATCCGATACATACTACATGTACTTCAGACCGCGTTTCTCTGAAGTAGCGTTTGTGAGCGTACAATGAATGCTTAAAAAGTAAAAATGCTGTTTGACACCAAAGTTTCTAGTTACACAATGTGTGAGATAACAGATAAACAATGTGACTGGAAAGGACAACTTTTTAAACTGAGTAAATGGCCTAACAAACCGCATTAAATTCAATGGTATGGAATATAGGTTTTTATGGACATGAAATTTTCACGATCTCTTCCCAGTCAGAATAAGCAACCATATTCACACCCCACCCCAGCCAGCAGAAAAACAATACAGTAGAACCTGCTTTGAGGGGCAAGCCTTACTCCGAATGTAAATTGGCCGTAAATAAATAACAGGTGGCCTCACAAAGCAGTGACGATTTAAATGAGTTATCTGTGAGGGGAAAAAAACAAGAAACCGACATATTGGCTGTAAATGTCATGTGGCAGGTCAAAGGAATGGTTTGTTAAAGCAGGTTCGACTGTAAATTTTGCACAATAGATTGTTCGTTGAAATTCTAGATAAGGCCAGACTTTTTTTTATTTGTTGGATTACGTTTCCCGTTGCTCTCAGAAATCATGAAATGAAAAAAAAACCGAATCAGAGCCCAAATAATACAAAATCGTAACTTTCCATCAATTTGACATAACCTTGTTGGGAAAAATTAGTGGTCAATTTTGTGAATTTTAATTGAAATTATCAAAATGTACAGCAAAGTCTATTTTTTTTTTTTTTTTTTTTTCCAATCGCAGCTCTCAAAAATTTCCTACATTGATACGTAGTCCAAAAAATAAAAAAAGTC
>JBCAUI010050667.1:0-20677 GCA_038406195.1 Haplosyllis anthogorgicola | reverse complement strand
CTTATATCGATATCCCGCTTATATCGATACAATTTTATGTCGCCAAATTTATCGATATAACCGGGGAGGAGTGTAATATTTACGTGTGGGTTTCGGTAAACAATGGATCATTGTAAATAGAAACATGGGTCAGCAGTTACGAGGGACTTAAAACTAAATATTTCCACTGTCCGGCCCCATGTTTCTCTGCCGTTGCCTTTACAGATAAAAAGATGAGTTCGTTAATAGGCAGAGTGCTCTTTACACAAATGCCAGCTCATCAATTTTATGTGTGCAAACTAAATAGATTTGTAATGGCATTGCTTACTCGTCTTTAAGTCAGCAAAACGTTTCTGTCCTTACTATTGGCAGTTCACAAACATTTCAAGTAAAGTGTTATTTGCTGAAATGTACACACGTGGGCACACTTCAACTTACGTGTATCTCCTTATCAGAACTTTTAATATTTGCTTGGTTAGCTACAATAAATAAGAACAAAAATACTCACATAGTATATTCAGCGGATTCGGTCCATCATCTTTATTCTTCCTGCTGCGCTTTGGCCGGTCTTCACTTCCAGTAGTTTGCTTCTTGCCTGCAGCACCAGATGGTTCAGCCTTCTTTCTGCGCCCTGCACTGCTGCTTCGTGAGGCCCCCTGGGGACCAGTATGTTGTTCTGAAGTCACGTGATCATGTTGATGGCGTTCATCTGTTCTACGCTGGTCATCATGGTGCGATTCAGTGGTACTACGATGTGGACTATTACGTTCCTCTGTGTTGGTCTGCTTCTTGTGTTGTCTCAGGTCGTTGTTGATGTAGGTCGTGTTGGAAGGCTTTCCAACGTTTACACCCGGGAATAGACTGGAGGTTGGTTTGCCGTTGTTGAGCAGGACTTCAGCGCGGTCTCGCCGGTTTCCTGCTGACGGCTGCTGATTATTAGGAATGCTCAATTTCTCTGTACCGCCTGACTTAGCTGACGACTTACTGGAACTTGTCTGCGTCTGGAAGATGCGCTTTGGGTCGAAAAAGACCTTGGGCTGGGTTTGGTTCGACTTCGCACTGTCGGTGTTTGGTTTCTTGTGTTTGGGTTGCCAACTGATGTGGGGCGATGCTGACCCTACCCTGTTCTCCTGCGCATGAGCCTGCGTACCCTGGCTAAACTTGTGATGGTTCTTCAGATCTCCTTTTCGAATATCATATTTGGACCCAACGACTCCCACAACCTCAGCAGTATCATAGGCGTTCACCTTAGTGTGGGAGGCTGAATCTACGGGACTGTGAAGCTTCTGTTGGTTTGCCCCATCTCCAACACCGGTGTGGCGCGCATGCGACGAATCTTCGGTGTATCCGCTGGAAGCACTGGTGATACTGGAAGCGCTGCTCTTTCTGCTTTGCGGTGTGCTGCATTCACTGTTGTGTATGCGCCCTTTTTCCCGACCCAAATCTTCAAACATATCCAGACCATACTTAGAATCTGGCTTCCACGAAGATTCTGGTTCTGATTTTGTTTTATGGGAATGGTGGCGTGTTGATTTCAACTTTTGGCGCTTTGGTGGCTTAATGTTAACTGGTGCCGAAGGAAATTCCGGAGGAAGATCATCGACCAACCACTCTGGTGGCGAAGACTTGGGCTGTTGCTTTGGCACATTGCTGGATGTCTTGGCATGTTTTGCGACATCTGAATAAGACGGGCGACTGTTGAGTGTAGTAGTATTAGTAGTTGAAGAAGGCTGTTGTGGTGACGATGAGCTTACTGACTCTGAGCTGGTTGAAGTAGCAGTTATCCCTTCTAATAGCTGGTCTGCGAGGTTTTGCACTGACTGGTCTGTCACATCTTGCATGGGCTGCTGGGTATCTGGAATCTCTCTTTCTGGAGGTGCAGGTATGGATGGTGGTGGGTTTCCAATGTATGTAAATTCCGGCTGACTGGTTATGGTTGGAGGCGGTGTCTGGTACCCGTGCCCGTGGCGGTTTTGATTTTCCCATGGTGATGGATCTACTGGCTTGGGTTCTTCAAAGACGCTAAATATACTTCCTTGATACATATCCCATCTATTCATTGCATCTGCATAAATATTGCGACCCTCGGTGGATGCTCCTTGGAATACGGACCCACTATTACTGGGATAAGGCCCCTGCGCTCCACTTGGTGGCTCCCCTAACTGAAAGCTATTGCCGCCAAAACCAGAGGTGTGATCAGGCGTTGGAAACCCCATACTCATTCCTTGCTGAGTGGCATGAAAGGCTCCACTAGGCATACTACTTGGCACTGAAGTATTCGGTTGACTTTCTGACCCGTAAAAGGCAGGTTTTGATAACAGTGGGTCTTCATCATCAGCACACTGGTTAACTGTGGCTTGTAACAAATCATCATACTGTGAAAAGGCACCACTCAATAGGTCTGCACCTGAGCTGAAGTTCATGCCTGGTTGTCCGTACCAACCCGAATAGGCTGATGGCATGTTGAGGTGATCAAACGTTGACCACGATTGATATTGCTGTTGTTGCTGCTGCTGTTGCGAACCTGGTCCCGATATGTTGCCTACATTTGACTGACTGGATCCTGATGCAGCAGCTGCAGCAGCAGTTAACAGCAAATCATCCAGCAGGGGGTTATTTATTCCCCCTGCTCCCCTTAAATCTCTCTCATCTCGTCTGTCCGCCATTCTCCTGTTGTAAAGAAAAAGACTATTATATATCACCTTTTATCAGTAGGGGATCACCCTCAGATTTAACGAATTTCATTAGGCAAAATGAAATTCATTATGCATAATGAATTTCATTTAATGAATTTTTGTTTACATCTGACATGACCTTGTTTTCATTGGGCTATTCAGAAGGTGTCATTCCATGCTGTGATTGATCTTAAATTGTAAACATTCAATTTTAAACATCCCATTAAGAAAGGATCACAGCATGGATTCACACCTTCTGAATAGCCTAGTCAAAACAAGGTCATGTCAACATTGAACATTTTAAAGGAATAAAAGTGTCCAGTAACAAATACCCACAGAAAACAGACATAAACTTGGTGCTGTACAATAAATTCATACTTTATAGAAATTATTCTGTGATTCAAAGACATTTTAAATTCTTTTTTCATTATGAAATTCATTACATTTTATGAAATTCATTATGTTTAATGAATTTCATTGTCTATGTAGGAGATCCCTTACTGATTGTGCAGTTAAGTTTATCATTTATTTCTCAATTGCATGGATATCCTAATCTTCGATGCCTACATGCAATACAAGATACAACCTATGAGTATATTTCATAACGAAAATTGTGTTAAAATTTACGAGGACATACCACCCACCCGACTTATTCATACATTTGTAGATTATGACAGCAAGAAAGAAATTAAAGAAGCAGTGGAGTCTCTGCTTACAACTGTCTAAAAATGAAGCAATGGTCGAGAAATACATAGAAGACGGAGGAGATCTGAATGCGTAAGTCTCAAAGTAAAATTTCGTTTTAAGATCTGTTTCTAGTTATTTCTGTACACTGCACATGTGTGCAAGCAACAGATACTATTAATTTTCGTTTCTGATGGCATAAACGATCGATTGGACACATGGGTACAATGCAATGTTATAGCTATATTGTAAATTATGTGCTGTTGCGGTTTTTCCCCTTTTCAGTATACACAGTAAGACTACGCTGCTATGCGAGGCATGCCGTTGTGGTCAGATTGACAAGGTCAAGTTTCTTCTGGAGAAAGGTGCTGACATAGGTATGACAAGATCGCTTTAAGGCTTCGTTTAAACTTTTTATCACATCTACATGAAATGTTTTGCATTTACTCAATTATCTAGTGCCGTTGCTGTAGTGTAGATGCATGTATTCCACCCATCCATTAGACATAAAGAGTCACCTAGACCACAGTAGTCCAAAGTAAATTCATTTGTGGCTAGTAGAATCTATCTTTTCTTTTTCTGTACAGTGGAACTTGTCTTGAGCAGCACCGAACTTTTCCATGCGATAAGTGTCGTAAAAAGCACATAAAACCCATTTTAACAATGTTATGTACAGAAGAAAGATTCATAAAAAGACATGATGTCGTTAAAGACAGGTGCCATTCAAGACAAGTTCTACTGTAGTTTATAGTTAGGTGAATCCTAAACATTCACATCTAATTTAACCTAACTTAGGCCTTTTTCTGGCTTTCAATTTGTAACAAACTCGAACCTGTTCAAGACAGGTTCTATTGTGTATAGTTTGAATGTAAAGCACATTACCAGACTGTTGTCAACAGAAATGCTGCCTGTTGTGCCTGTTGACCTAAACTGTACATCTTTGTACATTTCAGATCAAGTAGACGACTCCGGAAGTAGTCCCATATACATAGCTACTGCGCACGGCCACAATGTAATCGTTGATCTGCTCATTTCTAAGGGTGCTAACTTAAACCGTATGAACAAGAACCACTACACGCCACTGCTAACGGCGATTCAAAACAATCACTTTAAGACTGCGAAGAAACTTATCTCAGCAGGTGCTAATGTGAACGTTAATAGACCAAACTCATACGGTTTCCATGTAAGCCTGTTAAATATTGCACTGCTTGATAAGAGAAAATGGGATATTGGCGAAGCGCTGATAAGGGCCGGTACCACCCCCATCAAATTTACTTCACCTATCGGATATATTTTGCTAGAGGACTCAGATTTGCAGGTGGATATGGCCAAATTGTTGATTGCAGCAGGATTTAACATTTATGTGGAACACTGGGTAAATCAAATGAATAAAAGAGATCCGTCAAATATCACAGAGACACAGGTATGCCCACGGTTAAACTATTACAACCACTGATACAACTCAATAACTTAACAGTTGTATTGGAAATACATTAACAAAGTACATGTACCCATGTTTGTTTTGTATATCACCAATATAAAACATCTAGTACAGTGAAACTGGTTTACGGCCATGTTGGCTCCAAACATTTTCTTTAAAACTGTCAAAATGCAGTCCTCCTTTACGGCCACTCCTAATATACGGCCAAACTCAACAGGCAAAATGGGTGGCCATAAATGAGGAGTTTTACTGTACACTCCCCTTTCCTTATTTGAATTCTATCAAATGGAATCGCAACATAATAAGCCATTCTCCGGACATTCAAATGTTACATCATTTTTTATGTGACCTGCAGAGATAGAAAATCTTCCGTTTGTAGACAGAAATCCGAATTTCCACTATTGAAAAGGGTAGAAAATTTATTAAATTTTATAGTTTGTCAGCTTTTTAAAGAAGGCTTATTTCTATCTCTCATCCTTAAGGGTTTACCTTTTATGTTCACCAGTTGTCTTCCAAACGTTGTTGTGGAATAATGTTTCCCTGTCCCAAGCAAAAATAGATATTTTAAGGAAAGGATGCATGGACTGGCAGATGGCCTCCAACCTCGTTTGTCATGCAAATTACACTTTTGAACAAGATCTGAAGATACATTAAATGAATCCAATTTGGATATTGAACGTGAACTTCCATTCTATTTTCAGGTGAACTTATTGAGCCTGTTAAAAGAAGACCACGAGAACGTACGAAGTCTGCAGAGTCATTGTCGGGTGTCGATTAGATGTCGTATCGCGTGGATGGGTCGACAGATACACTTAGACAAACTAATAGACCAGCTGCCGTTACCAACGGACGTTAAGAAATACATCAAGTTGGAATATTTATGATGAAAACCGAAGGTAAACGAACCACGATCTACTTTCTTCATTCAGAGAACTGCGTATGATGCCAAAACACATCATGGCAGAGGAATTTCTGGTACAGTAGAACCTGTCTTGAACGACACCCTATTTTCTGACGACTAGAATGCCGAAAAAGGCAGAAATGCCGTTCAAGACAAGTAGAGTAAACAGAGTAATAAGGATAAGGGTAGGGTTAGGGTAAAACTGCCATAAAAAGCAAAATGTTGCCCAAGACAGGTGCCGCTCAAGACAGGCTCTACTGTACTTCGATCACCATGCTGTTATCACCATTGAACATCAACCACAGGATAAACAAAATCGAGCTGTAGAGAAAGTATAACTTAGGCTAGGCAAAGTTTGGAAAACGTGGGGGTTTTTTTCAATCTGAGTATTCGAAGTACATGTGCACCTTTGATAATGTACAAAAGAGACCTATTTTGGAACGATAAACAACAATATAAGCTATTTTCCCGTGTTACCTGGACTTTCTTTAAAACTTGATTGGCAATTAAGGTGACAGCACTTTTCTTTAATGGAAATGCTATGTGCATACAAGAACTGGAACAGAATGCAGCGTCATGTCTTCATCCATTTTCATAAACAGATATCACTCTAGTCATCTTTTCATATCTTCAACCGTAATTCAGTATAATATTTTGTAATTCAAGATTCATCGTTTCTGAGCTAGTTTCATGTTGTCAGGGTAAACATTTTAGGGTAATGCTATTTTTAATTGACTTTAACTTTAATCGTTTAAATTGTGTTTGCCACCACAGTACATGGTAAAAGCTCCGGCGTGGCTTTCTGGTACCTGTATAATGTAATCGCAAAGATAATTAAATTGGAATTACATGTACTAAAACAAACCAGATGGTCAATAAAGTGCAGATTCGCTGAAGTTATTCATCAACGACAAGTATCTGCCACATAAGGTCGGAGCCAACTGCATTTCTGCTGAATGTGACTGTACACCCTGAAGAACTACCCTCAGGAGTGCGTCAGTGTGCAACTGCACCGCTTGCATGCATTCATTTACAGCAGATGTTTGAAAATCTGCAAGTTTATTCTCAGTCACCCGTTTAAGTGGGTAATACTCATAATGCCATTGTTTGGCAAATGGTCATCTTCAATTAAAAAATAACGAAATAATTAATTTGTTTGTTTTGGAAAGTGACGCATTTATTTCATCAATAATTTAACATGTATTTCTAAAATTGTAAGTAATTCCATTTAAACTGTAAAAGAAATCGATAAGATCAATAAAGACTAGAACGACATATTGAACACTGGCTCATTCTTTACAAGTCTTTGGTTTCTTATTTCAGTGAAAGTTAAACGACTCAAAAGGCCACGGTTCTTTATTTGTTGGATTACATTTCATTTAAAAATTGAAAAGAAAACAATTTAAAGAATCAAGAATTAGACAGCACTTCTGCTTTTTATCAATGCGCGTTATTTTTATGTTTCTGTGACTGTGTAACATTTATGGATGAGCACCACCAATCATGGTGCTATGTTTCCAACGATGTGGGCACCACCAAATAGGCATTTGTGTCACGATTTCTAGCAATTTTTCTCCATCAAAAGTTGATTTTATTGTGCGTTTTTTTCGCAATGTAAAAAATAGCTAGTGGAGCCACATCAAGACTGAAGTAGTAATAAAAAAATTTCTTTCGACATGTCCGTTTAGAACAGATTCCAATGTGAATCCAACGAATAAATCCAGTGGCCTTAGGAATTAAAAATACACTTAGTGATAAAGCCTTTGGTCTCATAAACCGTTGTAAATAAATAAAACATTGATATATTACAGATAAATAGTATACAATAAATACATGTATGTACACATCCACATATATCTACAGTTAAACAATAATTTAATATCACTTTGTGAATTTGTGTCCGTTTAGATAGTCCACTAGAATTGCATAATATTAAGTCTTGTTTAAGTCAGTTGAGGTGTTTTCTGGTGATAAATTCTCGTGTTGCGGGGGGCGGGGGGGACTACCTCGTAGCGCCCCTTAATCAGTCAGTGCTGTCTGTAGTGGTGTTTCCTCAACATTGTTCAAGAATTCACCAATACCAGTAGTTGTCCTCCCATATCATTGTATTTGATAACGGTTCTAAGCCGCAACTTGAGCGAATAATCTCGGTCATTAGATTGTTCCAATATTATCCGACTTTGAGCATCACTCACAAACTTCGAGGCATTTTTCTCCACAGACGTACAGTTAGAGAGAGCATGTACACTGAGCTGTGGATTTAGTTTTATCAGCTAAAGTTGCCTCATGTAAGGTTCGTTGCAGCCAAATATCCGAAGCATAAACCACCCAGCACTGCTACGATTTACATCCTGTGTTGTCCGTTTGGGAGAAGCTCTCCTCTCAGGCTGCGTAGCTAGCAGCCTACCTCTGTAGTTTGAGCCGTGGTAAGGCTCCAATATTTGCTGACTTAAGTCAGCTAGGCAATGCTGTTTTTATGCATGGCTTACACATTGATGCTCACCTGTCTTGTGACCTAGGCTGTCACATTCGGCCTTGCGTTAGCCTGCTAATTCATGTTTGTGTGCCTCGATTACAGTAGAGGAAATCAGACACATCTAGCCACGACACAAGTACAACACGACATATACAATCCAGACATATTGTATTGTCAATCCTGACTACATTCTGTTCACATAATCGGAGAGGATCCGAACAGGCTGTTCCTGCCGATATCGTCCTTCGTGTGTCGGCCGAGAAACGTGGACAGAACCTTCTTGACGGGAGAACAGATCGGGACAGAGGACTCGTACCCAGCCATCACGCGCCTGCGCCGTAAAAACGTCTTGGCTAGCCGCTCCCACTCACACCTCTCCGAGATCACCTGTCGACGATTGAGAAAGACATTTGTTAGTTTAGTGTCATTGCTATTGGCATTTATGTGCATATTTCAGATTGTAAATGCAGAAGAGTTGGATGTGTCTGTTCGACAATGTGCAGTCGTAAGGCTATCTAATTTCATACTGGGTCAGTGAAATAAGTCTTCATTTATAAATCATCATGTAGTTTGAAAACAATTTTCATTTATGTGTTGGACCAAGTGAATCTTTGTTTTTAGAAGCCTTAATCTCTGGTGAGCGCATTAAATCTCTTAACGGAAAACTGCACCTGCTCACAAATGCATAAAAAAGTGTATGCATGCCAGATGTAGGCCAGGTCTACGAGTGACAGAGTTGTCCCAAGTCTCAAAGAAGGCACTGCGACAATTACAACCATATTTGGACAAAAACTGCACTTACCTTGTAAGGTCCGGAGTCCGGTTCTTGAGGACGTTTGAGCGGAAGTAGTGTGACGGAAATGTCTTCTATCGTCTGATTGGGTGAAATCTCACGGATATCCGACAAGGGCACCAGCACCTGTGGCAGTAAAAGTTGATTTTGTCGTGATAAGTATTTAATGTCTAAGAAAAAATATTCAGTTTCCCTAGCCTCGGTGGCTGCTAATATTTGCTTAGCTGCGTAGTTCAGTGCCACCTCAAAGGGATTCCGATTGCAATGTGTCCCAATCAAGCAAACTTTGGAGTTTTGCATTATGCTGGTTCATTACGCTCCATTGTATACATTCAATGTGATCGCACGAGGCCTTTAAGAAGCCTGACCCTAGTTTCTTGGTACACTAGTCCTGTGACACAAAATATTTAAAAACAAAGCCGCGCATACCTCCCCCAGGTAGTCGTTCGGTAGAAACATGTCCTCGTGCCAAACCGTGAATATCGCTGCCGTCCCAGACATGGACAGGTACTCTATGGGAATACTCGGGCTGAAATAAACACGACAAATTGTTAATACAGGTATAACTACAGAGATGTAGAAAGGCACAGTGGAAGTAAGCACAGTATGGACAGGGAAGGGAAGAGGCTCGAAAGATTTGTTAGGTTGTCAGAATTCCCACATGATGTAAAAAAAAACCCAATTGTTTCTAATACAAGAAATTGTGAGGTGTTAGAAATTAAATTTACTTGGAGAGGAAAAAATTATACCCAAGGATCTTGTTGTTGAGCTAAATTTGCGAATACTCCCGACCAGGCTTACAAGTTCAGCTCAACCAACAAATCCTGTCGTTGTATATTATGTAAACTCATGGTACTCACAATTGGAAGGTTTGTCTGAACGTCGGGTTGACGTTTCCTTTACACGTCATAGTTTTAACGACACGTGTCTCGAACATGGAGCAGGGCACGAGCGTCACACTCACACACGTGTCACTGGTACCGTTACGCCGTATAGCCGGCAAGTGCTGTCCCGCACAAACTGAAATATAAAATGTAAACATTAGCGAAAAGCTAATTTGCTGATTGTGAGTGTGCACTACAGCACAGCTGGCCACTAGAGGGTTGGTGCAAGGCTAATTTGCTGACTGAGTTGCGCTAGGTTTCAGTGCAGGCAGGGAAAGCAGCCACTAGGTAGTAGTGCAAGTGGACATGAGGTAAGCTATGCAGAAAAAATAGCATTACCTAGCTGACTTGCAGTCATTCCATTTGGAAACTGTATCAGTACTAATGTTTTTGAATCGAATTAAAATTTAAAAGAACCATGATGCTAATTTTCCAAGAGGGTTGGTTGAACCTTCTAATGTTGACCAAAAATAATTTTAAAAAGAGGTATATAAATTATAGATTTTACCTGTTACGTATAATGTTGCGCTATTCCCGGTTTCCTTCATGAAGCCTATTCGCAGTGCAAGATGACCATAATATTCCATAGGAGTCCCCTAAAATGTAATAGTTCAATTGTAATTCAACAGCTAAGATAATTTATCAACTATCCAGGTGTTTATCTGGTCACAAATGGCAGGTAGGGGTAAAATACAGGTTTCACTAGTACTGTAATAACACTTACTAGTTTCTCGGCGAGGTTGTTATAGTACTGTAACATGAGTTCCTCCGTCGTCATACAGTTGAGTTGTAGCGTGCTCTGTACCTGGTTAAACAGTTCCGTATCTAGAGAGTCGTCACAGATCCCTCCCCGGTGGAAGTACGCGCGCAGGGACCTCAGGTGCTGAAATACAGAAACACAATGTTTCAAAAATTTATTTTGTAAAAAGACTTCAGCAATTTTCTGGAACTTTGATTCGGGAGATGCAGGTGCAAGACAAGTACACTCGCAGCATGAGCCCTAAAATGTTGTCGCTGTAGCTGGGATGCTGAGTGGCATCTCGTAACATATCTTAATGGATTCTCTGACACGAAATTTAGTACTGTTCTCTTACGCATTATAAACAATAAACGTTGATAATACTTACAGAATACATTTCTTCATAGTAACTTGGTGGTCGCTGAATAAAAGAAATAAAGTCTCGGTCATAAGAATTGTTCAAAGATAGATGAAAAGGTGCAACTAATTCCCAACTTTGTCTCAAAATATTTCAGACAAGGAAATGCTGCCTTCCTTTTACTGATGAGGAATCTGGTAAGTTCAAAATGTGACATAGACAACTGAGACGAATTTAAACTCTCGCTTAAAATACACGACTTTAAGTTAGCATAAACTAAAATAGTACACTACATTAAGTATCATGGTACACTTACGCCTGGCATCAGTGTCTCGTAGAAACACTCTAATGTTGCTTTCCACAGATGTGCCAACATGTGTGGGAAAGTGCTCGCCTCTAATCGCTCATACAAAACCTGCAGGTTCGAGTCCAGGTAGGCCAGGAGCGGATCCACACTCTGTCAAAGGAAAATTTAATAAATAAACTGGTGGATCCTAAAGTAGAAACACTGTGGTGGCAGACTCTTCTTCTTCTTCTTTTCTGTAGTATTCAATTTGTCTGTGTTTCATTTGTGCCTTTTTAACGCACGTTTGATAGACTTTAAATATTTTGCATGGGCAGATATCTGTTGCTGAATGAAATACAGTTAAACTTACTGATTTTTTGTCCGGCTGCCATCGTGTGAAGTTTTGCGTGTACTTGTTGAGATCCACCGTCATTTTGGACGTGATTCTCGTGAGTAACAAGCAACACCGGTTCTTGATGTCGCAGTGCGCACTGCAAACGTAAACAATGTCTCATTAAATGATTGTCGACTGTAAGTCGGTTTTGTGATGCTGTTGTTTTCTGCATAGGCTGCATTATAACACAGCACGTGCTTACTGTAGTCATGACGGGTGCACTTTAGCACAACATGTGCACACTGCAGTCAACAAAGGTGTGCTGTAGTGCAGCACATGCACGGTGCAGGTGGCAATTAGACTAACTAACACTTTAACTAACACAAGCAAAGGGCAATTTGGCCATAGAGTCGTTTCATTTAGAGTGGTCTTGTGGTCTGGCCCATTAAACAAGTAAAGGGAGAAGATAAGTGAATATATTAAGGAGATGATTGAGGTGAACTGGCCTAAGTGACTCAAAACTCATATTTAACAGGAGCAGATCCAACGGGCCAGAGCCTCCTTCCCCTTCTCCCTCTAAACAAGGCAAAAACAGGTGCTGTCGCGTGAGTCAGCAAGTATCTCAAATCATCTTTCGCCCCAGTACTGATTTCCATTTTGGATCAGCCACTATGCCACCCCCTTGAACTTCCAACGATTAACACATGACGACACATTCGCACCTTTTGACTAGTCTGTGTAGTGTCGCGAGGGTTTGTTTGCCGACAGCTTCATTTTCGTGTTTGATGGACATCCACTGCGTGACCGTCTCGAAGTTGAGTCTCTGCGGCAGCTCCAGCAGATACTCCCGTACGTGCTCCATGTTGTTTATCGTTATACACAACTGTAATTAAACGTTAAACGTTTAGGTTTTTCATTTAATTGTTTGGAATTACATTTTATACCGCACTTTATAATTGGGATTTCCACAGAAAAGTTCATATGGTAGATGAAACATATCGCACACGGCAAAATACAGTTGTCCCCAGATATATCGATATTTTTGGTGCGGGAAAATAGCATCGATATAAGTGGGATATCAATATAAGCAGAACAATTAATATGAGGGTCTATTAATTTGGTGCAGAAAAAAAGTATCAATATAAGTGGGATATCAATATAAGCGATATCGATATATCCGGGGAGGAGTGTACAGCTTCGTTGGTTGCATCGACCAATTCTGTTCCAAGTTTGTTGAAAAATTTATGAATTGTTCGACTTTTTGCGGCTCAAGTTTAATTTTTTTCTGATCACCGCATTTTGAAAACCATGCGAGTTCAATGTAATCCAAATGATTTTAAAACAAGGTCTAAAGTGTATTAACTTGATGAATAGCTTCTAGGAATCTCACCCAAACCGCTATGTGGTTGGTTTAAACATTTACATCAACGCTTCCTATGTAGCATCTACATTAGTGTCTTATGTCGCAGTTTGTCAGAGCGTTTAAAAAGGTGGTTATGAGAAGTTAAAACAGTCAATGCCAGGTTAGGTGTAAACGCCTTGACCGAACAAGCGTTTATGACTACGAACACGAGCCGGCAATACTATTTTTCTGACCTGATCTTTGACGTCGAACTGGTTTCCCTCCTCGGCGTCGTAATATCGGTTCTTCTCGAGAATCGTTTCAATTCTCTCGGCATACTGACGCGCACAGTCACAGATCGTCTAAAAAAATTATACATGTTTTACAATTTAACCAAACCACCGTTAAAATGTTGTTGTTTTTGTTTGTTTGTTTTTTCAATTGTTGAGTGTGCATGTGCCTCCCACCCCCGAACCTAAATTTAACAAATTAACAAACTTACGTCGGTTATTTTGGTGATGCCCAGTAAACAGATGTCTGCGGAACCAAAATCTATGTGGCGCCACTCCATCGTCATCTGTTCAAGTAAACAAACATGCATGTACACATGTTTTACGGTGCAATTCTTTTTAGGAGTCAAGGATAAAGCCAACCTTTTCCGTTTCAGCCATACGTAACGTTAAGGAATAAATATGAGAATTCCTTACAGTGTAGCAGTGTTGCATGCCAACAAAGTCACTACAAGGCTCAATTCAACTTGTTTTCTTTCCTTATTAGTTATTTCCAAAGAGGACTGTCGTAAGTTGATACGGTTTGAAGCAGCAACAGATACTAAGCTGTTAACTACCGTACACAATCTAATGCAAGTCCATCTCTACAGTAATGTACCCCAGTGAACCAGAACAGTACGTCCACGGAAGAGTCATTCATTCACTCACTCACTCACTGACATATTTATTCATTCACTCGCTCACCCACTCACTAACTGTACCTTAGTGAAGCATGAGAGGACGTCGACGGATGAGTTGCTGTACTTGACCATGGCGGTGACCTGCACGACGTCACGGTCGATCTCGAGCGCCTTGTCGGTGCGCCGGATACACTCCTCACGGAACGTGTGCAGCCAGAAGATCACCGTCGTCTCGAACCAACTCTGGTAGTTCGACACCGTCAGCCGAAACAACTCCCTGAAAATATTTATTTATTTATTTATTTGGTGTCAATCATTGAAGATCTTTAATCCATTTTATCTATTTTTGCTGACTCTTTACAATTAGTTAGGGATATAATGTTGCATTTTTGTACCGTCAAGAGAGTCTAAACTTTCACTGTGCGTGAAAAATACAAATCATGCCAACATAAAACAGAAGGAATATACGAAAGTGTTTGTGTGTGTTTTACAGTCGGTATGTTAGCCTTGAACTGATCCTTTAATTTAATTCATATAAAACAATGATGATAATAAAACAGAAGTTAACTTGAGTATAATTTGTTCTCGAGTTGACACCCGAGATAAACTATCCAACTTCTATTTCCAAAGCCTGGTTCGAACCCAGCCAGAGGGGTCTACCTTTCTGAGATGTTGCCTTTGACGATGTTGTAGAAGTTCCGGAGAGCGAGGTAGAACTGCAGGGAGATCTGACTAGACTCACGGATGTTCACTCGGTACTTCTGGTACCTCACCTGGTACTTGTCCATTCTCTGCATCAGCTCTTGAGCCCGTTGAGCCAACTGCAATAAGAATAAGAACAAAACAATGATAAGTACTGTGTGTTTGGTAAATGTTGCCAAAATACTGCCATTTTGGTCATAGTGAACATGGTCTGTTGCAATTTTATTTGGCAAAAACTTTTAATGTTTGCAAGTTTGCAATGTTCATAGACTGTTTGGCTTTTTTGGATCATGATAAATTCTTCCTTTTATTTTATGTTTTTTTTGCAAATCTCCGCATTTTAAAAATCCTGTCAATGCAATGTAATCCAAATTATGAAACTAAAAAGGCTGAGGTGCACCTATTTACCTTGCTTTCCATGGTAAGAGATGCGACCCTAAAGTAATCGACTCCGATCTTGTTGAAGTACTGCGCGATGGAATAGGTGGGTGTGATGATGGTGCCGCAGTCCTGCAGCAGGTGCACCAGCATCTTCACTTCGGGCAGCACGGGGTCTCCCTTAGTGTCTGAGTGCACCGTGTTCAGCTTACTGTGCACCCAACCGCGCACATCACCCTGCAAAATAACAAATAAAGGGTTAGCAAGGCTAATTACCAACAGTAGGACACGTGTGCTGTACAGTCGAACCCCTCTTGGACGGACCCCGGCTTGCAAGGACACCATGCTATCCCCGGACATTATGGTTCAGAATTTAACTAAATTTTATATAATTCACAGACACCCTGCCATGCACAGTCCCTGGACACCTGATTTAGGCCAATTGACGGACAAAGACCCTGAAAAATTTCATGTTGGAATATGATTTTTTGCAATGTCAGGTGTTTACACCACAGCAACATCTCATATATGACACATATGGGCAGCTCAAAATCAAACTTTAGGTTTGAAAACACAAAATACTGAAAGTTATATCACAATTTATAGCTATTTATGGACATTAAGCATGTTTTTGCTATGTATAAAACATCATAGCATTTTCACCAGACCCCTCTTTCAAAGACACCATGCCATTCCCGGACATTCTGGCTAAAAATTTTTAGTGTCCTCGCAAGAGGGGTTCTACTGTATTGTTGACTGCAGAGCTGTTTATGGTGAACAAAATAGCCTCACTTAAACGACTGACAATCGTCAACGATTTATAGAAATGTTACAAGCACCAGAAAGAATGGAGAATGTTTCTACTTTTTGCCTTCTACTATTCTACGTTTATAAATAATGAAGTTAGAAGAATTATCAGAATTAACAATGAATGTCGCACGCATGCATGCACGCACTGACCTGTAACTGGTGTATAATCAGTGATGCGAGTTCTTTTCTCGACACTTCGCTGTTTGGCCAGATTTGTAAGCTTAACAAGTCGACTAATAAACTGAAAGAAAATAAAGCACAATTGAAACATTATTATTTGTCTTGTATCAACAGTCCATAATTTATTTTCATGTAGGACACGTCAGTGAAGATAATCGCACAAGCAAAATAAGTCAACAGTTATATGACAATAAGTTCCACTATTTCAGACTTCAGAGAAGAAAATTAATCGGAAAGCGTGCATTCTGTGAACCTTCAGCCAGAAGAGTCTTGTCTAGTTTATAATGTTAAATTTACCTGATTTTGCTGTTGAGTGTTTCTAGTTGCAGTACAAACGGAGGAAATAAAACCGGAATGTCCGTGAGATTCTTAACCGACTGATCTACATAGGCTGAGGCGGCCCTCTCAAACACGTGCCCCTGAAATGGACAAATCATTATAAATAACCGGGTGCAAAATGTAATTTGTTGATGAGTAAGTGATATCACCGGAGACAAAATGTACAGCTTGAATTTTATTCGTTTCTGTGCACTTTTGTGGACACCCCTTCTATGAGGGACAAGAAATCTCGAACCTGCCACTGATGTGTGCATACATGCGTGCATGCTTACCTCTGAGTCAGACAGGAATGTCCTTTCGGAGAAGGACAGGTTAATGGTGTTATTGTCTCCGTTGCTGAGGTAACCCATCTGCATGGTCATCCACTCTGTATCCACGGTAGAGATGACGTCTTTGAGAAGACGTTCTGAGATGAAGCACGTTGGGACATCACTTGTCGCTAACTCTAGTAATACCGTCAGCTCTCTGCAATGCAGTACAGGACGAGTTGTACATGTTGATATAAACAGTAAACAGTGGAAGTGGTGCCATCTATGAGGTGAGGCTGGTGTTGTTATGAGATGCCATCCAGTCCCCTCTCTTCACAGGTGAGTAGCTCCAAGTGTTCTTATCTTGCACCTGTATCTTCCTGCGTAACACCTTCTGCAGGCAATGCGTGACCGCCAACAGACTATCCTGTTGTTAATTAGCTTTACCAAAGGCTTGAACTGTCTTCCTCAGTTCAAACTGTACCTCTACCGAGACTAAAAGCGCTTGACAGAATAAAGAATAGTTTGCAACCAAAAGAACTTTTTCGTATATACTTGTGTGTATGAGTGTACTTACGTGACTTGTTGAGAGAGTCTAGATATGTGATGCTGCACGGCGAACTGGTTGAGTATGCTTCTGCTTGGTGACGGTATCTTCGTCAGAACTGGTAACGCCTCACTCCCAGGGTTCTGTGTAAAAGGAATTAAAACATTAAAGGTCAGACTAGGACTTTCCAGTTTCAAAAGATAGAATCCCGATTTAACATGGTTTCCCTTTCTGTGATTTGAGAAATCTTACTAGATCGTTATTTTGGTATAAAAAAATAATAATAATAGTAATAAAAACCCACATGAGTAAAGCTTGCTTTAATTAAGTCTTTCCTTTATGCAATTTGAAGAAGACTAACCTGACTATTGGCCTCAGTGACTGCATGCTTGTAGATCTGTGTCACGATAGAGTGGAAGTCATCCAGGGAACACTGGTCGCTCTCCGCACAGTCCAGCTGATCAAACCCGTACTGCTGCTTAAAGGCCAGCTCCAACCTCAGCCTACACTGACCTTGAACTTTGACCTTGGACTTCTTGTCTTCGTAGAGGTCGAACCAGGTGTCGAGTCCGGTCGCCGGAATGTCCTTGAGAGGGACACGGAACATGCCGAGGAAGTCGTCTCCGGCGTTACCGTAGTCTACTGACGTCTTAAACTGCTTCAACCAACTGTCACAAACAAAAAAGTGATTAAAGATACGGTAGTTGCCAGCCGCACTCAAAACACCAAAAATATTTAGATATTAGATAGCGGATTCAGGATTTCTACTTGGCCTAATTTCTACCCAAAATTTAACACTTTTCATGTAAGAAATGTTTGAAGTGCACGTCCCTGTGTAAGGAACCTATTCAACTACTCCTTGTCCATTGTCAAAAAAAAACGAGTTTCCATTTTCCAAATGGCGATTTCTGTGTATTTTCATAAAAGTAACGAGCAATTACTTACCCTTTGATTCCGTGAGATTTCTGGCTCTCTATGTACTTCATGCTGTCCGTGATCGGCGCGCCCTCGTCGTTATCCCAGAGGTAAACCAACAACTCCTCACTGGAGATGTCCCGCACTTCTCTGAAACATTTGTGAACAACCGTTAGAATTTCTGTGTTGAAATGGTTAAAATTTACCATGGTGCCATGTTAATAGATTGTCAAACGACGCTAGCTGTGAGTTCGATTATGAATACCTTACCAACAACGCGATTTTTAGGCTCATTGCATTGATAATTACAGCACTTTTTTTTACAAAACCGGGTAGTGTCGTTTACTTTTTGGATAAACGTTAATTGTAAAGACTTACATTTCAAATGCTTGGTTCCACTTGGGGTGTAGCGTGGCCTTGACGGTGTGGGTGCGCCTGAGGTCGCTCGGCTCGATGGACGACTTGCGCCGGCAGGAACTGTTGGGAGAGCCGGTGGGGGACCCCTTCACGCTCCCCCGACTGTTCGGCTTGGCCAGACATAGTATACAGTATGGGTCACTTAAACCTGTTCGGATGAATAAATAATTCAAAAGTTTAATCGTCAAAAATAAAGCAACGAGGGACAACCTTCCTGTATTGAAAGGAATAAGGGAAGTTGTTTGTAATTGTTCTATTGCCATCTATTGAAGGAAAACAAAGTTTCTTAAGGTTCTTACATCATAACGTAACGTAACGTTGTAACTCCTGACGTAACAATGTAAAGAATTTTTCTTTTTGTCCTTTGGTTTCGATTATAATGGCTACCATCAGTTCGTAAGTTTGAAGATAATTTACTGTGGAATTTCATTCGATAGAATTAAATAGACACAACGGGCCTTAATTAATGATATATCCATTGTAATTAATCTAACGATGTTACCGTTTGCATCCATGGGTCTGAGATTCATTCCTTCCACAACGTTAACCGTCAGCACCACGGGACCCGCCTGCAAATATAAAGTAAGATTTTAGAGTGAAAACATGATATGAAAAAAAGGTGTGAACAATCGGTTTCACAGCTCATATGAGCTTTAATCATCAAGTTGGCAGGTGTCACTTGTTCAAATATATATAAATCTCATATCCTTTTGGTCCAAATCATTCATTGAAGCTGATGAGGACAGTGAGATACTGTTGAAAAGTACTTACTTCACGCAAGTAATACTTTATCGGATTGACATGAATTCTTCTACAAGCACAACCAATACGTCCGAGAGGAATCTTATTAAATTAAATTAATGATATGAAGTGGCGGATCCAGGATTTCTCCTTTTTAATTTACTCCTCTTTATTTTTATTTATTTTTCTTGTGTCTATTTTTTCTTGGTTCCTTTTTCTTCTTCTTTTTTAATTTTTTTTTTATTTTTATGGTGGAGTGAGAGAGAGAGGTCTAATCGAAAGTTTCCAATTGAGCAATGCTGTAAAAAATGTTTAAAATGGCTTATTTTGTAGATTTTCTTGGGACTTCACTACAAAATTAGTGGATTTATTGCGTTGTACTTATGGCTTATTCATAGGTCAAAAATGTCTCTCTATTTCCTGAAGTGTCACAATGACCAGAAAAAAGTTCTTACTGTATGTACATAATGTACTTTTCACTATCAAAAAGTCTGGAATGTGACAAGGCAGACAAGAATACAATCAGTTTGTGTACACTCCACAAATCATGCCTGTCTTATCTCGCACGCACGCACTCAAAACCCATAAGATTTATCTGATGCTTTGAATTACCGTATTTGTTCTAATAGAAGCACCGGGTTCCAAGACCAAATTTTGACGGGGTGCCTCTACAAAAATGGAAGGACCGATCTACTGTCAGTTAGCCAATGAAGCCAATGAGGACATTACTGACATTTGTCACCCAAACGTTGTCAACAAAGATATTGACAGCATATGACAAAATGTAAGCTGGATATTTATTAATCTATTTCCTTCCAAAATAGGGGGTACTTCTGTTCGAGAGGGTGCTTCAGTTCGAATAAACACAGTACATTCTCGCCGCACGTTGAAATTGGAATTCAAAAATAATAATAAAAGCACAATACACATCGCAAGATATTGCAATTCATTGGCGGATCTAGCGGGGGGGTGCGGGAGGCGCCCCCCCTACGGCCCCAAATTTCTTCATTTTCATGCAGTTTTGGGAGATTTTTGCGCAAAAATTGGGTAAAAAGGTTAGCGCCCCCCCTACAAGAAATCCTGGATCCGCCACTACAATTGTAGATAAAATTCTATTTTTAATTCAAAAAATTTCCCCGTACTTCGCACTTTCAAACACTCGTCGATGCAATGTAATTCTAAATATTACGAAAGGTCTAAGTGATAGGAAGTAAAAGTTGCTCATGTTACCAAGTATTATTAGAGCTGTACAATTCCATCGGCAAGAGATAAGCGTATGTAAACAGTGCTGGGCCCATTTCGTGATTCTTGCGGACAAGTCAAGAACTGTGGCCATCTTCCCATATCAGTGTAAGCATTCCTATCACTGCCAACATGGGCAAACGTTTTTAGAAATTAGCGAGATTGAGCAACACGATATTTTCAATCAAAACAATGGTGGTGCGCGATTGGAATTTGGCGAGTAATTTTTTATGAGAATTTTCACCTCGCCGACACTCTTTTGGTAAGATTTTGTGTCACGATATGAAATTTCATCTCTCCAGCCACCCTTGGTGAGGATTGATTTTGATGAAATATCGTCTGCTATGGTGAAATGT
>JBCAUI010050556.1:0-20680 GCA_038406195.1 Haplosyllis anthogorgicola | reverse complement strand
ATGTAGGTCATCCAGGCACCATGCTAACCCAATCTAGATCATCCAGGTACCTAATAATATGGAAATAGGCCATCCAGACACCTAAATCATCCACCTGTGACTGAAATCACTGAACCAAATCTGTACTAAATCAACTGGAACCAATTTGGACAGGGAATTTGGTCTCCTTTGATGAAAAGAAATACTATTTTTCTCAATTCAAGCAATTTGACCAAAAATAGAATGATCTGGGCACAAATCAATAACCCAGTGCTATACCAATACGGATATTGAACATAACCCTTTACTATCTATTTTCAATAAAAAAGTCACTCCATGACAATAAATAAATGATAAAAACTAGCAGCAGTTACCATTTTGGTTCTTGAAATGCGCTATCTCGTAGAAGCAAAGAATTCCCTATAAGTTCAGCACACATCACGCAAGTAACTATATAAATACAAAATGGCACTTTTTACTAAACGTTAATAACTTTGCTGAGTGATAATGGGGGGTTTTCCTAATTCTTTTGTCGGTCCTGCCAGATTAGGCAGAATTGGCAGATTAGGCAGATATGGCAGGGAAATTTAGACGAATTTTGGTATATGACTGAAAATAGTGACTTGAAGAGGACATCATTCAGTCCTGAACTGAAATTAGTCCTGGATCACTATTGGTTATTTTACTGAAAATAGTATAACTTCCCTGCCAAATCTGCCATATCTGCTTAATTTAGCAGGGGAAAGAATTTGGAAAAACCTAGAATACTCCACCCCTTCCTCTAGTTGATTTTGCAAGGTGAGCGAACCAGTGAAAGTTAGCAAATCAGAAACCCTCTGTGGTTAAAGGAAATCTTAGCAAAACGTTTGACTTATAAGCCAAAATATGTTACTTGAAATCCATTTAGAGGGCTTATAGACCAAAATGCGGTGATAAACAGTAATAAGGTGTCGACACATTATGGGAACGATGTCGTTTGTATTACGCGCGCCCACATAAAAAGCTTTTATGTACTTTCGTTGTGTTTACCACATAAGATCAGATCGCAGGCTGTGTTTAGAAACTACTTAATTATTCCATTTGGTATGCGGTGATTATGGCAAATTTTATTGTTATTGTATTTTTTTGCTAGAAATTATATCATCATGGATGACATTAATGCTATTAAAGAGGGAATAAAGTTTTCAATTATCAATTACTTCCAGTGTGCTTCATCCTGCTTCAAATCATACTCATACATAATTTCTTGACTCTACGATGCCACTTCTGAGATGTAATCCTTTTATCACCTACGCTATATTCAATGAATCTGAATCAGTGTCAATAAAGCAAGTGGAAATTCTTAAACATACAATATTTGAAGAGTAAATATTTCATATTTATATTCTTTCAACATGTAAATGCGTCACTCTGTAAATTGAGACATGTCGTTTAATATGTCTGATTCAAGTTTACAAAGAATTTTCTTTTACTTGGAGAAGCATGATCAATGACAAACAGAGAATAGAAACAAATATTTCTATTGTATACACATTACGTTCTACTGTTTTCCAAAGACCGAAGACTGCAAGAATTCTTCGGTAATATCCAGTTAGGACTTACCTCAATAAGAAGGCTTGCCTTTCAAGCAATACAGTCTTCGTTTCTTATACTTGAATACTAGATTATAGCGTCAACGCAAAATCCCATAGAAATGGTGACTGATGACATTGATAAGTATATTGATTTGCTTGCAAAATAAAAATAAATATATGAACAAATAAATAAAGAAATGAATAAATAAATAAATAAAATGTCAAAACGTATTTCAATCAATTAATACTGCCATAATTGTTTGCTTTCCAGGTGCGATGAAACTCTGCAATTTCCTTGAAGTCGTAGGTGTTACACATCCCCGGCAACTCGTCAGATCGTCGCACCGGATTCATGTACTGGGTCATTAGCGAGCTGTGAAAATACCTCTTTCTCTTTTCAGAATGTTATCTTAAGTTCGAAGAACATAATACATCTCTTACTGATGGAAATAGAAATTCCAGGCTTTTATTTCACATGGACGTTTAATTTAGCGTAATGTCTTTTTCGTGGAATACATAGTAACCTTTACAACTGAAATAGGTTAAAGTGAACAGTAGTTAAACGGCATGCTATGTTTTTCTCAAATTGTACGGTATGCCATTTCTTCCTCATCTCCATTCCAGCCTCCATTGCGTAAAAGTAACTACAGTTCAGTACAAATACTAGCAATGAGTTTTTGTCAACTCCACTTTTAAAGTCACTTTAGGGGAAACCCTAGGAAACCCAGGTTATTCTCACTTTCGTCCGCATTCCAAGAGTCAAATCTCTGATTTTACCCATGAGCTCAGAGAACCCCCGCTACAATGGACGTGAAAGATGCGGCAGATGCGAAGAACACAAGGGCTAGCTTCAGTAAAGCAGATGCAAAGTTAAGACATGTCTATGCTGTTATATGACAATTAACACTGGCCTTAGCCGTCGATAAACTATGATAACACAAGAGGGAAGGTGAGAAAATCACTTTATCACCTGACGTCGCAGGTCGAAGGTGATAATGTCATTTTCTCACCTTCTAGAGTACTGATTGAAAGCCTGTGTTGTACTGAGACGACCATTACAGGTCTATGTAGCAGCTGTTCTAAATCCATGATGATCGTTATAATGTGAGTAGCCAAACGTTTCATAGAAATCTATATGGACTCTGGTAGAGATCAAAGTTGCAGAGGTAGAGAACATCCAACCTGAATTGAACGTGATAACGTAAATTGGTAATATCACTGTAATGAAGGACGCACGAACGAAGAACGTAAGATTGATTAATCATTCAACGTTCATGCTAACTACTTTTGAACAAAGACGGAGATATGCAGATATATCCTCAACGTCTGGGCAGACAGTCAGTCTGACATCTTTGCGATCAGGCAACTGAAATCTAAACCTGATTTTGCTGGGCGATATCTGAAAGGAGCTCGAAGTAGATCGTTTCGATTTTCTGTGTGTGATTGCAGACAAGTACAGGTAGTGAAATGGGAGAATATCTGAAAATCGGAGAAAACTGTCCTGAGAAAAAAAATAGTTACTCGAGAATAATATTGTTTCTAAATGTATAGTTCTTGCCAGATAATCAGGAGTGGGAAAAAATAAACACATGTGTCTTCCACTGTTTTCAATTTTCAAAAGAACATACTCCACGAACTTTTCGTTGTAACTTCATTTGGCAACATACACAAAGATCAAATACATTCCGTACTTACAGAGCACCACAATCACCATATTGATTAACAAAATCAGTTGATCATAGCAGTCATGACAAACCTCAGGTCATTCCTTTGGAAAATTACATTCTAGACATTAACTGCAATTATACACTAACAGTTAATCACATGGGGCGTGTTTTGAAATGTCTATTCACCAGAATATCAGGTGGTAATGGGTGTGAGTAAATTGTATGGATAATTATGAGATTTAATTTTAGAAGCAGTTTCTCCAAATGGTACCATAGGACTGCAAGGATTTCTTTCCACAATATACGATGAATGATTTTGCTCTCTATTAGCCTCATTAGGTAGAATTCAACATTTTTTCTTTGAAGGCTAATCCAAGGTTATACATTAAATGTCACAATCATAATTTCAAAGGTTAATTTCATATGTTACAAAGAGCGTTCGAGCCTAATACATTTCGTGTGAATTGCTTTAGATACATACAAGTACTTCGCCCCAATTACATTGATAAGTTAGAATCAGATATAAAAAATCTTGATTCTTTACCTGAAACGTACTGTGAGTTTTATCAACCAGGCGTGATTGAATGAATGTAAAATGAACCTATCAATCATTGTAAGTGTAGTAAACAGTTAAATGGTTCGGAATATAATTGTATTTGCTCAATTAGTTGGATTCAATTCAAGTCATGCAGAGTAAAATTGGTGATTGTCACCAATCTGTTCGAAATTTTACGGCATTTGATACTTATTGTTGGCTTTCATCCGCGAGGTAGGTGTGAATTTAACAAAGTTTTCTGTAAGACAAAGCACGTATGTTCTGTTTGGCTTCTCCTAAGGTGAGAATTTAAATGTAGCCAGAATGATACTTATCCCTTTTGGGTTGTATTTTCCCGGTTCTCATCAAATTCTATCGAGAAATAGGGCATTTGTCAGTACCTTCACTTGACGATCATTAATTTCTAGAAGAAGGAGTTAAACTTCGTTTAGTCTGCATCCCTTTGGTCTTAAAGCTAAGCCTTCTAAATTTAGAAAATCAATTGACAGAGTTATCAAGGACACACCCTTTTTACATTTATGTTTACTATAGCATTACACACAGGTGCTGTTCACTTCCACTCAATGATTCTTTGGATCAATTACTACTGAATGTTGCGAGTAACTTTTTGTGCACTTTTACGTGGAGCAATGCCTAATGTTCTGAGGCAAAATGGCAGCTGTAAACGGCAGAGTATTTCACACCACAGTTTTACGGAAAATTATATGTGATTTTAGCCTCAGCTTTTTTAGTTAATGAAGTGTTTCCTTCTGAGGCTGCAATTACAGACATTTCAAGCCTCCCAGTTGCTGGGAATTTCAAGAAATTATTCTGACGCACATGTGGGAGAATACTAATAAAATGTTATTGTTCAAATGTTCAATTTGGCATTTTGAGGCAAACTTTGTTCATACCCTAATGGCTCTTACCTTTAAAAGGCATTATTTTTTCTTTAAATAAGGCTGTTCTATTAAGTAACTTGCGATGCAATGTGGTCGAATAAAAAGGGCACAGCCTTATTGTAAAATTATCGTATTTCATTGCAAATATCATGTAAAAAGTGTTATTTGCTTATTCAGCCATTACAGGCTGTATCAGTTGTCTGTACTATCACGTTAGCAAAAAATCTGTTTCTTGTGACCAATAGTAATTTATGTTGTAAATTTTCAACTAGATTAGTGTGTTTCTATTTTCAAAATACCATATTGACCAATGCACGTTTTGTAAAGCTAATGAAATAGATGTCCATAAGTACCAATTTTCATTTCAGGGCAAAATGATCATCGATCCATGGCTTTCCGGCACTCTCCAAGCTTAAAAATACATTTTGAATAAACTTCTACCTTCAAATTAACCCAAATAAAATTATTATCATAAGTTTAGATGATTGTCGCAAAACAAAGTTTACACAATTAAAGATGACACCTCTCAAAACAGAATAACTTAAATGTTGTTAAAAATGAACAAACCAGACAGCTTCTTCTGGATATTAATTGACAAGCCGAATGACTAGAGTATCTTTTCAATCATGATTCTTTAATATGTACTTTACAAAAAATGCATAATCTTATCAGGTGATGAATCCCTATCAGTTTTGGAACAATAGCACATCAAAAGGTCAGCGTGAAATTCTTTAGTTCTCTCTTTTGTTCCGTACTTTTTCCAAGTTAATAGGAATTTTGGGATCTGTGTCACGTTAATTGCACTTAAGAAACCTTTTCCATTTCACAAACAATAGAATGACACGCTTTGTTCTTCACATTCCCGAACATTTCCGAACATTTCATCATCTGTTATATATCTTCTTTTTCCAAGTTAATAGGAATTTTGGGATTTGTGTCACGTTAATTGCACTTAAGAAACCTTTTCCATTTCACAAACAATAGAATGACACGCTTTGTCCTTCACATTCCCGAACATTTCCGAACATTTCGTCATCTGTTATATATCTTCTTTTTGCGATGAAAACTAGCAGAAGTGGCATGCATTTGTAGAATTCTTCACGCGGGGAAGGTTAAATTGTAAGGTGCCAAATAAGTTTTTACTTGTAGTTCTTAAATTTCCCAGCCAAGTATTTACAACCATGCACGATGTACTTGTTTGAGGCAAAAACAGATTTTAGTGTGAACAATCAGATCAGGACTATCGAAGCGAATCATAAGGCCTTTAGATTGTGCAGACACCTTCAGTATTCCTTTGGTCCACATGGTTTCTGTTTACATTGATTTGTTTACATTTGGGTTGACACTGATTGAGCTATTGCAATTCATTTTCTTGAGCCCAACCGAAGTTGATTGTGTTATGTGTGAAGTCTTGCACTTCAACAATGAGGTGTGGGTGCATGTCAAGCAACTGTATTCATGTGTGAACAAATCTACCTATGTGTTAAGCAGCTCTACTCATCTGTACAGCAAACCATTTCATGTTAGACCAATCAAAGTGGATTTTAAGGCTAACAACTCCCACAAGGGCCTAACAACTGCCACAAACCCACCCATTTGGTACCAGCATGTGCATTGACAGTGCCAGCCCATAGAGAAATTAATTCGTATTGTTGGTCCCCAAATGATGTAATATTGCTCTAAATATTTTAAGGCGAGGAATTTGCGTATGAAATGTTTATTTGACCTTGTGGGTTCTGGGGGCACTGATTACTCCTATTTTAGACTTCGTGGAGTTCATAACTTAGAATGTATTCAAACTAGAAATGTTTGGCTTTCGATTTCACTATTTTTCACCGCCAAATACTTCCTTGTGCCAGTTACAAATATCAATTATGAGGCAGAGATGATATTGACTAGTAACATAATAGTCTAAATATATCTAAGTCTGAAACCCCTTTCATAGAGCGGTGAACAATACTGTAATAGAAGCAGCATTTTGTTTTCACTATGCTAGTTGTAATAATAGTAACGACACAGCTTACAGACAATTACATATTCGCTCAATTAAAGCAATAGCCAGTTGTTGCCCACGGTAGCACGAAATAGAAGAGCATTTAAAGCTGGAGCATTGAAGTTTGTCTTTTATGCCCTGCAGGCAGCTTCGAACACTTAACATTTGAAAAAGCCATTCACTTCAGCAATTAAACAATTAAATTGCTTTACACAGAATTACCAAACCGTCACAGAAAGCAAGCGCTAAATACGTGCAGGCCTTTTAGCTTGTATGTCACTGAGAGAACGCTAGTGGCTTTTACGTTAGGCATTCAACGCGCGTTGCACAGGAAGCAAACAAACATCTTATGTGGGAGTAAAACAATTGAAACGGACGAACTGACATCGTGGCATACAAACTGAACCAGGACACAGCACCAGTTGCTTTAAAATATTGCAAAGACGACAGAGCATAATTCCTATTCTGTTTGTAGTTTGACCATGGTTGTTGAGGTGAGTAGATTAAGGTTACACTGAATAGCCGTATGTCAACGAGAGACCTAGTTTGACGTACAAATAGTAAAATAAGTAGTGGATATTTTTTTAAAGTAGATAAGTTCGGGTTTAAGCAAACAAGTGACAGGAGATCACTGCCGTATTGCTTGTCGTCTATAATGAGCTATTAATACAACGTTTTTTATGAACTTCTGAAATGCTAAATTTTAAGTCGCCTACAATAATGTGTGTCTCTTTCACAAAGTTACTTACCGGTATATAATTGTTAATAAATAAGGAGATTTTGTTTGAAATGTTATACTTATGACGCACTGCCTTGTTGTAATGCAATTATAGTTAACTTCGAGGGAAATGTTTAGCTGCAAATAAATGAGACAGGAGAGGCGTTGTATATGTCAACCAGGACATTATGAATTTTTAAAGAAAGCCCTTTACTTTCTCTGTTCGGATGGTGTAGATCTTACAGTAGAATATATTACAAATGTCACTTCGAAAAATATCGGAGTGAATGTCAGTAGATAACTTTGCCAAATATAAAAAAAGGAAAAATATAAAATATAATAAATATGCATCATTTATACAGCAAATTGCTCCGTACGAGATAAAATAATTTTTCTGCGGCATAACTCGTAGATTGTTTTCTCTTGTACAAAACAACTTACAATTGGAAAATCAGCACACAATAGTTTTGATTTGATGATGCATTAGCAAATGTATGTGTCGCAAAATGCCTACATATTTGCTGTGGTGAACACCATTATCTTTCGTATTGTAAAATTCTTGACGGGTAAAACTAAGTTTTGTCAATTACAAGTAATTGTTGCGTTGACGTGAAATTTACCAACATCCGGCGAGTGTACCATCAGAGAAAAACGAGTATAAATATTCTGCACAATTTTACTAGAGACCGTAATGTTCTGATAAATATCAATAAGTCGAGTTTCTCTCTTTTCAGATTTCGAAGATGAAGTTTTGGACGAAACTTTTGTGGATATTGCTCATTGCAAAATGTTCTAAGACTGCGTCAATTAGCCACATTGAGGATCTTCTGAATGAACTAGATCGGTATCTGACTAAAATAGATAGATATAATTCTGCTAGTCAGGATGCTTCACGGGACGATATAAATGACGAATATTCAGTAGAAGTTTACAAAAGATTGCCTCCGCTGCCTTGGAACAAGAGACGGTCAAGTAAGCGACCCCTGCCCCCGCTACCATGGGACAAGCGTCGGAATGAAAATTACTTGGAAGCACTGAAACGTCTGATCAATGAGCTCGAGTACAGGGGCGAAGAAAAACGGTTACCACCTCTACCGTATAACAAAAGATTGCCACCTTTACCAATGAATAAGCGACTGCCGCCACTACCAGAAAACAAACGTGCACAAGAGGAATTGGAAATGGACAAACGTTTGCCGCCTTTGCCGTGGAATAAGAGACATCAATCAGAGTCACAGGGCGATAAATTCATTGCGGACGTAGACGAACTTTTGGCCGTAGTTAAAGAGTTGAAGAATCGTCTCTTGAAATCTGAACTTTACAAAAGATTACCGTCCTTACCCACGAACAAGAGAGACTTGGAGGAGATCTTTCACTCAGCTCTGGAGAGAAAATAAAAAGTACTTATTATCAGCCTGCTTCTCAATCAAGAATCAGTTTAAGGAGTTTCCTATTTTATTTGGAAAAGAATTTACGTTTAAATGCGTCACTACAACGTTTTCTTTTACTGGATTCTTTTGTTCCGTGTTTCTTCTATGACACTTACATCGTTTGCATTGAAATATCATATTTGCTGCGTCAACAGTAATCGCCGTTTCAGACAATTCTTTACAATTGTTTTAAAATTTATACTACTTTAATTTATGACTCAAGAATAAATGTGTCCGATGAAAAAAAATGCGGTTTTTTTTCTTTAATATTTATTAATAATAAATGTATGTAAAGCTGTGCGCTTTTCGATGTTGAGGTAAATTAAGTTACTAGGTCTCGTCTTTTAAAAGTTAAAGCCTGAACAGTCTCGGATACACAGGTATGACCGAGAACAAATAACATAGGCAATAATTAGTAATTTGCTGAAAACATCATTTTTTTCAACATCTCATGCAGCATGATTTCAAGCCGAGACTTGGCCATGTACCGGTATGTTTCCTCGTCCTACCTTTGTTCCCTGAACATGGTCTCATTGTCGTTTAAGGCCATGATGCCTGTGTTCCTTCCCCTGTCATCTGTATTGAAACATGGCCATATTTGCCAAAGCGAAGGTTAAATTCACAAATAGCAATGCACTGTTCAATCTCGCAAAAAGTTTAAATCGCTCGGAAGAAACAAATGGCTTTCCATAAAGATTAAGAAGGATTAAGACTAAATTTCTGTCTACAATTTAAAGGTCGAAAGTCTAGGAGATCATTTCGACATGGAAAGACTTTCAACAATACACGTGTTACTTAATTATCTTTTAAAAACTTTTTTAGCATCAATTGACGTATTTTGCATCGAAATGTCATGAGAATGGAATAAATAGAAGTTGAAGCAGTTCAAGGGTGTGGCTGTGTGGGAATGGTTCCCTCAATATATTATCCAAAAGTGTATGACTAACACTGCCCCGCTCCACATTTCACTAACTTTTTGCTAAACTGATTGAACTAAAATAGGTTTAAAGTCATAAGATTCTGATAAGGGTACCGGAAAGTGAATATAATAAAAAAAACCCGCTTTGTAACAGAAAGGAAATATTAATTTGTTTAGATGCTTTTTACAGTTGATTTGTAACTTTGTACTTAATGTAAATGGTAATTTAGGATATATGTAGGTACACAACATCAAAGAGGGAAAGGAGATTTAATATTAGATCATCGGATATAAATATACATTTTACTGTTTATGCGAAAAGTGTACCAAAATGAAATCAAAGGCAAATCGTGATAAATTGATATGAATAACATATGAGATGGTTTGTTCATATATATATATATATATTTATTTGTCATATTGCGTTAAATAGTTCTATAATGTTGCACAGCGTTTGCGACAATTGTCGTAGCTAACGTATACAATACGACCGGTGTAGGGTAAATCTGTAGCTTGTACTGACTGGTCAGACCCTACACCACTTGTGCATAGACTTTACATTGTTTTATGTTTTTTACTAATTAACAGAATCAAATACACACACTCAAAATCCATATTTTGACAGTTTTAAGTTATATCACCACTCCAGAAAATTGAATATCAATGTTTAACTGACCACTGTTATGACTATAAATTCTCTTATAATACCTGTTGAGCAGTCTGAATATATAATTGTCTTCCCTTTTTAACACATGCTGGTGAGTAATAGTTAAGTACTACACAAAATTGTCATTCTCATACGTTTATATAAGTATACGGTGAGTCGACGCTAGAGTGACATAGGAATGTGATTATATGGATACATGTACGTTATTTAGATAGTGATACTGGTTTCCCTTGGATTGACCATCTTGTAATAAGTAATAGTTCTGTTTAATTACCAGTGTCTTACGGTCATTACGTCATTACGTTTTCCAGTGTCACCTTTCATTGATCACAAGTACAAGTTATTGCTAATAGAAGCTTTGTATTCGTACATATTAATGGCAGTCGTATTCCACTTTAAGACAGCAGGCTTAATTATTAAAAAGGTATAAATGAAAGTATTATTGAGGCAACTTGACATATGTACGCAGGAAATCATAACAATTGCTTTCATCTTTTGAATAAAAGCAAAAAATATTATTATTATTATTATTATTATTATTATTATTATTATTATTATTATTATTATTATTATTATTATCCTTCAAGGAGCCTCTATTAGGAATAATAAGCTTCTTTTGACTTTTTAAGTGAAAATCTCTTTTGCAAGGTGAATAGTAACTTTTCCAAAGGTCTATATTGGATCCTCGCATGTATTGTCGGTTGCAAGTAGGCAACAAAACAACAACTAAAGTGATTCAACTGATTCGGAGTACATGCGGCACTTTGGTTTCTGTAACGTAGATAAATGTATGTGTAATGTGTATGTGCAAACACATGCATACAAACAGATGACAAAAGTAATATATTCTGTTGTATCCGTCTTTATTCTCTCGGCGGTTATTACTCGTACATTCGTTTTCATGAGTGTCAACCAAATGATTGATGGTTGATATTCTTCTCGTGAGACCCTTACGGAGGAAGACAAAAACTGAAATCACAAATAAGTCCAGTGTTAGATACAGATATTAAAAGATATTAATGCTGTGAGTCATATTAATCGACAGTAAATAAATACAGCCGAAAGGTTACCTTGCTCAATGAGACAAACTAAATACAGCTCAAAGGTTTTCTTGCTCAATTGGATAAATGACAAACTAAAAGTTCTCTTTGTCTCGTACAATTGAGAAAATTGAACAGTGACCATAAGTGAAATGTACATACAAAGTGGACATAAACCAATTTGCAGTGGACGTGGAACAAAATGACGATGAGCCACCGGGTGTAAACTGTCAACGTTTATCAAAATGGTTAAAACAATATTCCTCCAATCAAGCTCATTAGGACCGCTCGTGTTCACAACAGTACCCTCGTGCTCTATTATTTGGCATGTTCAATGCATTTGTGGCAAAGCTGTTTGATTTATATATTTTTCATTTGAATGGTTGCATTGTTTACTGTTAAAGGCATGTTACATGCAGTTTACACTAGATATCTAGCCAGGCCATCTGGGTTTTCATTAGCAAATTGGTTTTATACTTTTGCATTTTGCAGACCAGTGAAACGCTTAATGTGATTAAAGCGTGATTTACACATTCACATCAAGTATTTTAACACAATTTTAGTAATTTTGTCATCATTAACACTGTACCATGATGTACACCTAATTTGACAAAGACAATGCATGGTAGTATTCATTTCCATAACCTACAAGTTTAGCAAAAGAAATAGTATTGTCGTATAATTCACGTTGTGCAATACAGGTCCTATTGCATAAGGTTATGATGCGTTGCATCATGTAAAAGGAAATTCCATTGTTATGTCTGTAAACGTAGCTGTTTAAACATTTGTTACTATTTTAAGATATTGTTATTTCTTGTATTAAGATGTGTTTGCATCATACAGCCTCAATGTGATATTTAGGTTACTATTAATATCCATTACATAACGTCTGATGATTGTGATTGGTTGTAGATAAGTTTTAGAACCAGACGTTACTATTTTAAGACATTACCCAATGTCTATATATTTCTATTGGTCAAAACATATGCATTCTCTGATTGGTTAATGGTGGTTTAAATACAAGAGAGCAATGTCAGTTGGTGTGGAATATCCCTCGGAGAAACTTCACTCTTGGACTCAACTTGTTCCTGGACTATTGTCCTCGGTAAACCTTTTGATATCCATAGAGATCTTGGATGCTTCGGACTCATTTGGTTCCTGGGCTTTTGCCTTCGGTAAATCTCTTGATATCTGAAGTTATCCACTCAGGGAACATGAACGCTGTAACACTGTACACTATGTGAGTTATGTAAGATTTGATAGTGTGTAATAAATGATTCAACTGTACTTTTAGGTCTTGTATTTTTTTGCAATGCACAACATACTGGTGATAACTGGCCAGATCTAGATAGATCTGGAACATCACAAGCCTACCTACAAAACATCACAAACACATAGCTTTATGGCAGGACGAAACTGAGTGCTAACAGACTTAAAATCCATTACACATAAAACGTACTTTTACTACAACGTATGAGGGCAGAACGCGAACTCTTTTACAGTACTCTGGGTAATGGAGTAACTCGGTACTCTGGGTAATGGAGTAACTCGGTACTATGGGTAATGGAGTAACTCGTTACTATGGGTAATGGGGTAACTCAGTACTCTAGGTAATTGAGTAGCTCGGTATCCGTTGCAACCTCTAGTTTAGCAGATATAACTATAAATTGAGAATGGGTTCAATATAAGGACTTATTAGGCTGTTCAGGCGCACTCATGTGTCGTATTGTAGCATCAAATGTTACACAAAGAGATGGGATATTATACAGACCATAAGTACATTCTGTATTCTTGTTGATGTACTCGACATCAGACGGGGAAACAAGAAAACTACATCAGAATTTAAGGTAAATTTTTACAGTATTATGTTTGTAAAATATTACAATGAGTGCATAGTCTCTAGGGCTGTACCCTCTTTGGGTAGCAAAATGGTGAGCCGAAATAGACACTTTACATTGGCGAATCTAGGGGGGGGCAGAAATTCTTTCATTTTCATGCTGTTTTTTTTATTAAATATAGGTGAAAATTGGGTTGGCGCCTCCCCCCTTACGGAAAATCCTGGATCCGCCACTGCTTTGGTACATCATTTATTAACCCCATAATATCATACTTTTACAGTGCATCTTCATAAACTACACGGTCCTTCCTTAATGGTCCATTTTCACGGGAGCATTTGTCATGGCCCTTAAGGCTGTCATGCTGGTCTAGGAGCATGCACCCCTTACAGGGCATTGATATTTCTAAACGCATCCAGTAAGGGGTGTCACTGCCTTGTGAAAACAGTAACAGGGCTGCTTAACACAACACACGCTCATCACAATGCTGCACACCCACTAATTTTTGACCGTGTAGTTTATGAAGACGCGCTGTATACCTCCTGCACCAGCAGTGTTGGACCGGGATACGTTGGGATACAATACCTGTTTTAATTCTATAACGCTTGCAACATGCTGTGCTATTGATGCGCATAAAAGTATGGCGTTTATTTCTATTGTTCCAAATTAAGCTTATGCTCATTATGTTGCCATGAACTTTTTTAATTCCGAGACATTTGAGAACGACAATATCATAACATGGTGTGTAACTGATGTGTATAAAAGTTTAATTCTACTGTTCATAATATACAAACAATTCTAATGCTTATTATGTTGGCGAATAATTTAGTTAAATGTTACATTGTATAATGTGCAATAAATTGATTAGTCTACAGCATAAACAGCAATCTATATATTAATTTGTACATGTATGACAAGTATTGGTCTTGCTTGTCATGACGTTGTCTCAACAATGAGGCAAAAAATTGTTAATTTCGTAAATTGCATTCTTTTGTTTAAACCGGCGGGTAACGTAATCTAACAATTAAAAAGACAAAACACTCACCGAAGGGCAATACAACTTAACAATATTAAACGTATTGTTACTTGGGTATCAAATAGCTTGTATCAAGTGACAGTAGACTTGTCTCATTAATGATCCAGACAGTTTCTGTACAAGTGACAATAGACTTGTCTCATTAATGATCCAGACAGTTTCTGTACAAGTGACAATAGACTTGTCTCATCAATGTTCCAGACAGTCTCTGTACATTATCCCCAATGGATTACATTGCATTGGCAGGATTTTCAAAGTGCGGCGATCGGAAAAATAAATAAATAAATAAAAATTGAACTTAGTCTCAAAAAAGCCAAACTGTTTATAAATACCAATAAAAATAAGATTTTTTTCCAACCGGTTCTAACAGATCATGTCTGACGTGACTATATAGCCGTTCGCCACATCTTTAAGCTGCAATATTAGGTGGTTGGTTTTTTTTAAATATCTATTTTAAAGCGTTGTGGGAAATGTAATCCGATTAAATAAAAAAAAAACTAAATTTTTCCTTAGAATAGTAATGTACTTGTATTGTCTGAGATATCATGAACATACATATACATGTGAAGAACTGTAAACAAAATTTCCAGATGCTTAGTGGGCAAAGTCTAATGACACTTGAGACTTTCGATAGATATATGTCTACCATGATAATTCTCCTACACACCCACCCACCCCTCTGCCCACTCTTTAAATACTATCCTTCCTACTTGTATCTGAATCCTACAAGGCATCTATGTTACTATAAACAGAGGGTTTCGTGCGCTTCCGCTCTAATAAACTTCCTGTGGAAGCAATTTCCGGTTGATCACTTAGCGCAGGTTTAGTCTGGTGCTCGTGGTAACATGGACCTTATCAATTCCTGAGTCAATGTTATTTGTACAATAAAGTAAGTTGTATAGGACGTAATCAGACGTCTGGTTTAAAAATAAATAAATAAAAAGGTAACCAGAATTTACGTCACTTTCGTGAAGGTGATGTCATGGTTCTTGGTGACGTCATTACGTAACAGTTTGATACAAGAAGTGGATGTCTGTGTTTACTTAACATCAGATAAAGTCATGTGAAGACTTCCATTTTACCGTTTTACGTCATGACGATAAAACAAATGCGTTACGTATCCTTCAATAATTACGTCACAACGTAAAATTGACGTCTGTGAACGAGTAACTAATTTTAGATCGATGACACCATTGGATAACAATCACACCCTCCATTATTCCTTATATGGAATATTTTCACACTGCCATAAAAAGTTTCAAGTGCTTTTTGAACACAGGCAATTCCATACAACTTTTACTTGTGTGTTTCCTCATTAAAAGCTCTTACAAGCTTCCCCCTGGGGACTTAACATGTTGCAAGATCTGCCACGACAAATGCTGAAAAAGAAGGAAGTTCAATATTCTAACCCAGCAACAAATGCTTTAAAAGCTCAATAATCAAAACGGAATACAAGTCTTCCTAGGGGAGGATTCCCACTGAGTTATGTCATTGAAGCATCTCATATCACAGAAGACAAGATCACACAACCACTCTTTTACATGCTACATGGCAATGTACCAACAGTTACTCACCTTTCAAGTCACTTCAACAACGTGCTCCTTATAAGCAGAGTAAAAATCCACGAAAAGTTTTGTTGCAAAGCCACCACCACCATGTACAACAAACTACTATTATTATCCAAGACTTTTATGAATTGCCTTCTGCTGCATCAGTTTTATTTCTACATCATGATGAGGCAAGAAGAGAAAGTTGCTGAATCCTGTGCAGCTGAATGAATAAATCACTCTGTGCTGGAACACGTGCTGGAAACGAGGCTCCTGGATAGTTAAAAGGCTTTCCCTTTAATTATCTGGATTCGATCCATAACCATCTCGTATACAGAGGAGAGGGAGCGAGAGCAAGGGAGGTAGTAGACGGGGAGACAGGGGGGAGGCAGGCGGAGACAGGGGGAGGGGGCAGCTTCATAGCACGGCAGCCGTGTGTGCAAGCTGGCTGGAGCTGCTGGCTGCTTTCTCTGAATGGGTTTGTCTGCCTTATACAGTGTGTGGTTGGTGTAGAAGTTACCACTCAAAGCATAATAACAGCTTCAAGTTAAGGCTTGCATGGTTATATGATCTGAGGTGTAACTGATACCATCACTGTGTATTTCTTAGGTGTGCCAACAGTTACATTGTGTAAATTTACATTTATTTGAACAATTATAATACAATATCAAGACCCTGTATCAATTACAAACATTTCAGACTGTTGAATTTAAACATAACCCTCACAATGCAAAGTATAGAAGTAACAACCCATGGTCAGTCTTCACATTACACGCAAAAGGAAGCTGTGATATAAATACTGACCGAGCATGGTTATATAATCTGTCTGGACTCCAAGGTCAGTCCCTATTCAAACATTGACCGGAGTCACTGTAACGTCAAACCAGCTCATGTCAAGTGTGACACCTTCTCCCTGTATTGTTTTGAGTACATACATGTACTCTGTACAAAATGAAAAATCTTATCATATTAACAAACCTTTTTAAATTTTTTTTTTGGACTATGGTCCATTTGTGGGGCCCCTTATTACCCCTGTTATGGACTTTGTGTGACCTTTCCCATGGGAAAGGGTGGATTTCCCAGGGAGGATTTCTTGCCTGCACTCTTTCTTGCTTGTATGTGGTGATCCCGAAGGTCACGTCTGGTGCTACACCTGCCTTTTCCACTAATTGGGGTGTACACTATACATGTGTGTACAACAAGCAGAGCAGGTCAGGCAGCAGTGGGACTCGAACCCAGGCAATTTGTGCAATTCCGCTCGTCAAGCGAGTGTGCTACCACTCAACCACGGCCAGCCGGCATATTATAAACTTATCAAAAGCAATGGCGCGTATCATTAAGCTTGTCTCATCTAAAATTAATACAGTAGAACCTGCTTTGACAAGCCACTGCTTCGAGCGGCCACATTGGAATTTACGGCCAATTTGTAGATTTGTTTCTTGTTTTTCTCATAGATAAGTCATTAAAATCACCACTGCTTTGTGAGGTCACCTGTCATTTACGGCCAATTTACGTTGTGAATTTGGGTGGCCTCTCAAAGCAGGTTCCAATGTAACTCTGTTCACTTTGTTCTTTACGTTCATTGCATCTTGCCAAAAATATTGGTTTGGGTTACGAGCAAAATAAAGTTGGTAAAAGGGAAGTGAACATATGAGTGATGTACAGAAGAACACCATATAAAAGTACCACGATAATAACTTCATAATCTTAAACCCCTAATCTCGATACGTTAAAATATAAATATAATTCTCCTAAACCATCTATCCCTGCCCTATTAAATTAATGTGGACAATGACGTTTAGTCTTGAGTTTTTGACTTGTTGGATTACACATCCCGCCACTCCCAAAAACCACAAATTGTAAAATAAAAACTCAGAACCCACTTATTAACTTCTTTTGCCTCGACAAACGTCGTTTGGAAAATTTGTATGTTGATTTCGTGAATTTTAGTCACGTATACAAATATATACTGCGCATTTTTTTGGTTGTTGTTTTCGGTTCCATAACCAGTCTCAAAGAACTCCTTCATTGAAACATAATCCAATAAATAAAAATGACTAACCTTAACTAGAAACGTCATAAAGTAAAAAATGTCCCGAAAATAATGTTTTACTGACCATTTCCGCTACACAATCTATTGCGTAACACAACTACAACAAATAAGAGTAATAACTCATAAGAAACCCAAGTCCAATGAAATCAGAGAGACGGAGCGGAGAGCGGAGAGACAGCGAGCGTTACGAAAGCCTGTACCAGGGTGCGGGATGTCAACCCCATAATGACACAAGAGCCTCATGCAAATTCTTAATGCCACTAGAAATCCCATTGACACAATGTTAAACTTTTCGACCAATTTGTGGAAGAGAAAAGTAATAATTGCTAAAAATAAAGACGAGGTGACATATATAATGATTTATTGTATGGCTTCTCGTCTCCATTTTATAGAAATAAGACCTGTACAGCGTGTACACGGGCAGAGACGTATATCTAGCCAGACATGTAGTGACAGGGCAGAACGCAATTAAGTTGAGTCTAGCCCCACACGACGTTGCATGACGTAACTGGACCTTATGTCTCCTAATTGCACTGTTCTCTCCAACGCTTCCCCTAAAGAGACATGATCCAACCACCACATATAAGGCAAACAAGGTGACAAAAACTAATTACTCTTTAATGAGATGGTAGAATGTGCTAAACTTTTGTCTATTTATTCTTAAGGACATTATTAACAATCAGTATTATATTAAGGTCAATACGTTATGGGGCTCTAGCCACCTTAAGGCATGGCGGCTGCAAACTGTCATACAATGAGAAATAAAGATATCAGCTTGGCTGACAAATTTATCGATATTGTATAAAAAAAATTCTCATCGTGCTTTTCATGTGAGTTATGGCACAGCGTAAAATTCTGTTGTTACGAAATTCCCTACGTGACACAAGTATTGTCAAGGCAGCTTCACTTCTTGTACCATTAAAGTATTTAATGCCTACCTAGAACTCTAAACACGTCGCCGGCTGTTCGCGTTGCAATGGGAACTGAAACAAATTCAGATCCCCATGTGTTGGTCGGCAGTAGATGTTCTAGTAGATGATCTCCCATGAAAGCCTTAGAGATGGATGTCCAAACTGAACCACAGAATACGGCTAAAGGCTTGTCGGTAACAATATGAGTCCCAGTAATGTCAAATTTGCGACCAAGCTGCAATAATTACTCACGTTGACAAATTTTTTCTGCACAATTCATGGTACATTTGTAAATACAATTTAACAAATTAGGCAAAGGAAAATTTCAACTTACAAAATCATAACAGATACTTTACCTGATATGTTTGAAACTGATCCAGTTGTACAGAAAATGTTTCCTCCCCAGGTACAGTGATACACACCTTTGTTCGAGGCCAGAATCCTACCAGCCCAAATATACTTGGTCCCTGAGCGTGACTCTTGGTGTCATCAAGTTTTGGGTCCTTCTCTACGTAATGGTATGACATCACAAAGTAATCTTTTCCCAGGGCGTGCGTTGGATACGCCAGGAACGCTTCCGAGGTGAGGTCGTTGATTGAAGCTGCCTGCACCGTGATATCGTCCGTGGAAGTGACTAGGACACCTGGGCGTAGACACAATGAACTTGTATGCTATGATTGGATTAGATTATTCGTATTACATGGGCATTTGATTAGTATTACAGAGTAATATTCAAGATTTACGTTGGAAATTACTGCAAAGAGTCAGAAAGAGCTATATCTCAGAGGCATTGAACTAGTATATCAGAATATTTATATCATGTTCTATCTGGCAGAATTCTCCTCTAAATTTATTGACGAGTCAGACATTTAATTTCATACGTTTTAGTAATGAAAACGATTTATAATAGGTTTTTGGGAGAAATTCGAAAAATATGTTGATATTTAGGTTACATTCAAAATGACTTACCTTTGTCGTGATGGCCATCTTCGAGCATGTGTAATTCAAAGGGATATTCCTTCACGGCAACTTCACCAGGTTGTAACTCCAGCGTTTCATCCCGAAACTCACGTTTTAGTAGCGGCACGGAAAATGTGACGTTAACTGGTACCTTGCTCACCGATGTAGCGTACAGTTTTATTATTGGGTAATCCACGAGAACTCTGTTCTGCATGAAGGCAATGATAAACTCGCGACCCTTCTCCGTCACGTAACCTGGATTAGGAAGACCAAAACATGAGTCTCCAAATTTCAAAACGAATATTAGCCAAATCAATGGATATGCTTCCATTTAAGATATCTCATATTGCACTTCACTTGAAGCTGAATGATCATATTTCGATTGTTTTCTGCTCGTGATGAGATATAAAGTGATAAACTATTGATTCATCTTCTGAATATGAAGTGATAAACTATTGATTCTTCTGAACAAAGCATCGCACCCCTGACGTCATGCAATGGTATTGTACCCATGATAGTTTTAAATCCCAAAATAACCAATTATAAGTACATTGTTACGTTGATATTTTTTGTGTTATCGTTCATCAGTTGTAATATTTTTAGATAGAATGCAATGCTGAATGATTTCGATAATTTAACCAACACTTGAACAGTATCGAAAGTTACATGATCCAAACCAAATGGCTACTCCCCTTGTGGCGAACGGAAATTATACATTGTTTGATTAGATATTACTGTATTACTTGGTGTTGTACGATATATTACGTAATAAACGTTATAAAATGTTATATAAACGTTTAACCGTCTAACCGTCTACTTTACTGACTGTTGCAATCCGAGTACCAATCACATTACTCTGAGAAACAAGGAACAAAATGTATAAACTTATACGTTTTATTGATTTCAATTTACAT
>JBCAUI010050445.1:0-20686 GCA_038406195.1 Haplosyllis anthogorgicola | reverse complement strand
CAACTATTTACCCAGATTGTTATCTGAGGAGCGCAACTGCACAATGCACGGCGCGCAAACTGTCCCTGGACAGAATGTGCGTCATGAAAACTGGCCGGCATGAATTCTGGACTGGTACAACGTAACTCGTGTTCTAAATTTAGTTGTTGAGCAAGAAACAAAAAGCACAGCTTCGCTTCGTGGAACAGCTTGTCTGAGACTGAGATGACTGAACAAATCTGTTTGTGCAATCAAATCTGGGTTCTGTAAACTTGTGGATAAGTTTCCAGTGTGCAAACAACTGGAGCGGCCATGCGAGTCACTCGGTTGTTTGTTCTCGTATTGATTGTGGATATTCGTTCTAGTGGCTCGGCGCAACTCGTTTGTTCCTGGCACACACACATCGCGGGTTGGCCGTGAACAGATTGCACAGTGCTAGTCTACAGAACAGTGTGTTCGAAATCATTCTATACCATCACTTGGGCACGTTCCTTTTGTTTTGATTGGTTCTGATTTACACATTGAACTTGTGATTTTAGTTTCATATTTTATCTAAGAAATTCAACAATGTCGATACAGAAAATGTGCTACATGTCTCTTCTACCAAGTGGTATTTACAGCAAATTGCATTGAACCGTACTAAACAATCAGATACCAACTGTACACAGAGGTTTAATTATCAATCGCTATGTTATCAATCTGTTATCACTCTACGTTGAGCGGTTTCCTTTCAGATTGTTAGATCTGAACTTAATGTACAAACTCCTTTTGGTCAATTTCTAGACGAGGGTTCTACGTGTAATGCTGGAACATGTTAAATTATTTACAATTGAATGATGTAACTGTTTAAGACTGACATGCTACGGCCGGATTTATGAACACCTGCTTGGTGTAGAGGCCATCTGACCTCACTTTCTATAACAACAGCTTCCATTGTATTATTGCCATTTTAAATTTGTCTACATATGGGAATTATGGTCCGATATGATAATATGGCGGACAGGAGCATGTGTTTCCCAAAAAAACAAAGTTTTTTTGTCCTTTCAGATTGCATGTGTAACATTTAGTTATGTTCTGTCACTTCCTAAGTCATTAAAACTGCTACGCTTTACCGGTACTGCTTATTGAAAGATCCATATTTAAATGTGAAAATAAATGAGAAACTATTAGAGGTTTACAGCATGTAAGAAGACTAGGAATTACTCGATCATTATTATGTAAGAGTGTAGTGACTTCTGGTGACCTAGTTTTCTCAAATGTGTCCTATCTACAGTCAGGCAGGGAAGTCACAAAGCTATCCATCAATCGCTTACAGAAGCTCGCTGGAATAGCACAGACACATCTGCTTGGTCCCTGTGGTATCAGAAACAGATAGAAGCAAGATAGGAGACAGTTAAATCCATGAAGCCTTGCCTTGGATTGGGACTAGGGCTTGGGTATGGATACGACTCCTTCCCTCCCGTCCCCAAGCCTCTTCTCTCTTGTTTCCTCCCCGTGCCAGCTTTCCTTTCCTCACTCTTGCCTGCTCGCTTGCCTTCTATGTAAATATGCAGAGATATGGGGATTCATGCTACAGTGATGGGAATGATGTAATAAGGATCAGGGACATGCAAAGCCAGGATTCACCAGACACCTGCTTGCAGTTTGAATTTCCCATTCAACCACCACAGAGAAAGAGATGAGTTTGCATGACCAAATATAGCTATCATGTCTATGTGGGACAGCTGATTTATACCTAATAAATTGGTCATCAAAACCTTTAAGGTGACACAAATCTGTGATTTAGCTTCACCAAAATCTGTGTTCTGATGTCCACCTTTTCTCTCTATCACATATGTCCAACGAGTACGTGTATTTTATTGGTATTCAGACCAAAGTACACTTTGACACGAAAAGTGTTTGAAATTGTGTTCAGGTGTAGGGCTTTGTCCCGTGTCTATCCCATACACAGATGGCAACTAATCCCACAACGCATCCATGCCAGCCATTTGAATTTCTATCAGGAGATATGCCATCCCTTCCCCCTCACAGATCAGCTGTGTCTCCTACTAACCCCCCAATATCATCCCTCTCATAGACCAAAAAGGACTGTGCAAGCATCAGAACATCTCTGACAGCTTTGACACCCTGAGCATTTCCCAACTGGTTAAACCAGCATTTCTGCCTGCCATGTACCATCATGTTTTCTGACATGTATATGATTTACATAGTTGTTTATACCTCTTTGGGTACATTGTGGTAACATAGAGTTGTTGTTATGTTTTTTGTATGAGATAATATTTTCTGAGTGAAAATAGGTCGACATTATCCTAATTTTTGCAAGCTAAAAGGTGTATACTTACATACGAATGCTGCAGAGCATTTTTCTCAAAGGAACACACAAGATGTACTCTATCGATTATTTACTTAAAACAACTTCTCTGTCTTGTGTAACTTTCTAAAACTTTGTTGGACTTGTGACTCCTCTCCCGGGACTATGTACTGAAGTCGCACAGATGAGTCCACATCCAGAAGAACATTTGTTCATCCAGTACAGTACACAAGAATCCAGTGGGGACACATGATATACGATGTGTGTACAGATCAAACACAGTCACTGTACTTGATCCATGGGCATGGCTGCCTTTACAACGTACACAGTTCAATATGTAATCAATACTGGATTTTGAAGTTGGACTGGAGCCCAATCAATCCTGCATTGTTTCCTCTCAAGTCGTGTACCCTGCACATGGATTTTGATAGATTCAGAATGCATTGTGAACTCCCCAACTTGTGAAATGAAGACATGCCCACTGCAGATACAATAGCAAGTCCAACAGGAAGATGTCTCTCACAATATGTTCGACAGAAATGAAATTTTAAAAAAATTCCTATGTCACCAAATCTAAGATTTTCTGTATTCTTATCAAGAAAACGGTTTATGAAGAAGCACGATAATTTTAAAGATATTGTTCAAAAATCGATTTGTCGCTCTTGTCAGATCATTAACAAACAAATGATACAAATAGCTAAACATACATATTTTACAATGATAGATCGATCCAAATGCAAATAACATTCTAAATTTGTAATTGAATTTGGAACATAACAATGCATTCTGCCATCAAGAAGTGACCATTAACTTGAAAGTGAAGAGAACATAAACCGATTATAAGCACTTTAATTCCACAAAGAGGAAAAGAGAAATCAAGTATGCCTTTAGGACTATCAATTGAATACTCCACAATTAAAGCAAACAAAACGGAAGAAATATTGGGCTCATTTTCAGTTCAGTTTTCATCCCTCCAAGCGGAAAAGCCAGTGTCAGGATGGATAGGGGCTCCGCGTGAAATGCTGTTTGTCTTTATTAAGGACGTTTGTCACAATGTATCTTCAACATTTTGAAACCAATTTTGTGTTATTTTCATTTCTATAGTTTAAAATTTAAATCGTACGTTCGCGTTATAAAATTAATAGAAAAGGTGAATTAGCAACTTATCTACAAACGGAGTTGAAACGTTGAAACGTTGACACCATGGGCAGAGCACGTCCTTAAAAAGAGGGATTTGTAAGGCCTCGTGGTTTTTATTTTCAGTCAATTTGCAATTCAAATGAATTTCAATGATACAGGCTGGATGCATGGGTGTTGCCTTAAGCACCACAGGAACTCATGACACCCAATCCTCTAAATATGGACATGTTCAAAATTCAGCTGCTTCTGTGTTTTTGGCGACAAACGTCTATTGAAACTGGGTCATATTGATATGGTGATATTTTCTTAAGCTGGTGGCGCATAGATTAAGGTCTTCACATTTCATAACTTATGTGTAGTTAAGGCTATTCTGTACAAAGCGAAAAAGTGGCCCCATCCCTCAAGATCCTTGAAGAACAACTATAACACTACGAGGCATTATAAGGAAATATCTTTAGTGAGAGTCAATAAACCAATTGACAAGTCTTGAGGAAGACTTACAAGGCTTGAATGAGTACCCACTTCCTAGCTACTGAGAACAGTTTAAGTGGCCATGTAAAGAGAAATGGGAGAGCACTTAGTCAACTGCTTACCATGGTAATTTTCCTCCCAATACAATATTGTTACCCAGATTTCCGCCGAGACAAGTTTGTAGTCTTATGAGGCTTCCTGTACCCGCAGAGTAGTTCCTTTCTTTCAGTCATACCATAAGAAGCTTTAAATTAATACGATTTATCAATGGACAGTTTTTAGTGTCAGATCTTGCTGGTCGAAAATTTTACAGATAAGAAAAAAGTTGTGAAGTGTGTGAAATAAAATATGTGCATGAATGTCCAGTGCCCATATTAACAACTTCATTTGTGGTCATTTGTTGAAGAGAAATGTCTGACATGTATCTGAACTGCTTTATGAGTGGGAATTTCTGCATATTAGGTCATGATCCAAGCCCCAAAAGGGACCTGGAGGGGTTTACTCTTGTCTAAGGCAGTTGTACAGATTAATGCCACTGATAGCAAGACATGAATGTACGCCTAAAAAGGAAAGATGGACGGCTTGGGATGTTATCATAAATTTCAGAGCCTGCAGACAGAGTTTATTCGACTAAAAATTTGATCCTCTCTGAGGAGTTTTGAAGATGTATGAGTTATGGATTGAAATGGTGAAAGAGGGCATCCTGAATGCTTTGCTAAAGGGAGGATGGAAAGGGATTTAAACTGTAAAGAAAACAGTCTCAGGGGTAAGATCATAGAAGCTTGAGGGCTACGCGGGGATCAAGCTTCTTCTTTAGGTAACGTATGATAGGGACGTATGGGGTGTACCCCTGGGTAACCATAGAACATCTTCAATCTCCCTCCTTCAGTTCCCAACCCTCCGTTCCAAGATGGCTCTCTGGGGTCATCTTTTCCAGATTTCGAGCACACATTTTGTCGATAAAATGCGTGACAAAATAGGCTGTTTCGAGGATTTGGGGAGGTTGTAAGCAGATTGTAAGCATTCTCGATAGCCCGTGTATTGGACATGCTTAGTCATCCACAGAAAATATTATCTTCATAAACTACAGTGTCTTCATTTACTACAAATCAATAAATAGTCTTGTTTTCGGTGTTCTGTTTATTGAATGATACTTCTGTAAGCAAAGTGATCTTTTTTAAAATTAATCTTCATCAAAGAATCGTTTAATTTTAACAAGTATCAAATGTTTGAAATAAAGTCATGCTCTTAATTTCTCAAGAACTAGAAAACCTCAAACTTATCTAAAGTGCTAATGAGGTGTTTATTTGCCCTGCAGGTAGCCAAACATGAAACCAGAATTATTCTTGAGGTTTAACCAGTTAATAATTCTGATCAGTCACCAACTCATTAACCTTCCTTTGTAGCTCTTTGTCCTTATCTAGCGGTATCAACATATTCATGACCACTTCAGGTATGTTACTTAGGGTGTAGATAACATTGATAAGCGAAGGTTTGAACCCTGCACGCCTACTGATTTGCACCAAAAAGACGTATATCACAAATATTTTGGCATGTCTAATTTGTTCAGATTATATTTATATCGTGTTCCCAGCTCTTGTGTATGTTCAGGTTCACTGTAAAGGGCACACGTACATGCGTAGTAACAAAATATTAGGCTGCGTAATACACCCCAGAGAGCCTTACCGCAAATTTTTAGATTTGCAAAAAGGAGGGTGAGACGAACGGAAATATCCCCCTTTACAGTCAACGGGAATTGCTACCTAAAATATACGTTTCAAAATGTTTCATTTAAATAGATTATCATCAACATTACATTGATAGGCTACTTTATTCAAGAGATTGTTTCCTTTAATAGGGTGTCAATTTTTGATAAAATTAAAAAGTATGGACTAAAAACATATGCATACGATAAGTTAAGAGAACAAGTCAGTGATAAGTCATTTTATCATGTCATCTTATTTGTGATTAAATAGTGTAAATAATTTTTAGTGAACTCAGTTTCCTTGTTTTCCCAAAGGTAAGGTATTAACGGTGTACTCGCAAGATGAAAGGTACCGATTACAATCCACTTTGTAAAGAGTTATTGATACTTACAGTGGTGAGTGCAAGTTATGTGTTCTTGTTAAGGTTCCCTGCAATGTTACCTCTGATACATGGTCTTATCTTTATTGAAAGTGACATGTTGATAAAACCTGGCCTTTTTGCAGGTTTTGGGTCCTGCAAGGGGACATGTTCCTGCATGTAATGTGCTCGTTCCCTTGCTTTGTTTATGAAGTTGACATACAGTACAGTAGAAAGCATTGGCGGATCTAGGGGGGCGCCGCCGGCGCGTGCCCCCCCCCCAATGGACCAAATTTTCTTTGTTTTCATGCGCTTTCCGCTAAATTTTGGGCGAAAATAGGGTGGGCGCCCCCCCCAACGGGCCGGGCGCCCCCCCAACGGGAAATCGTGGATCCGTCCCCGGAAAGGGACCTAAATTCTTAAAGTCGAAACATTAAAAATAAACAAAACTCTCAGAAATTGTCCTCAGGAAATGAAACTGAACAAAGAATAGTGACGCATCAGAAAATGAGAATAAATGAATAACAGCTTCTTTTTCTTTCTTATCTTGAACCAAGTTTTAGCATAGAAGCAACAGCTCTTAAAGGTATGCTGTTCAGAGAAGAGATAAAATGCCTAGGAATCGGACACTTGAGGCAAGGTGACACAAGGTTTAACGCACGTCAGGCCTCACACCCAATCTATCTCCTTCGCCTGCCAGATTCCCGCTTCTTTCTTGCGACTTGATCGCCAAAACTCAGCTGCGACCGACACCGGCCAATTTTTCAATGTCACGTTTGATTGGTCAGCTCTCAGATCACGGTCGCACTTCTCGCCGACTCGGTATTCCACGTGACTGAGCAGCCACCATATTTAGTACACCATATGACAGCATGGATAGCAAGACAAATTGCTTGAAATCCCGTTCTTTTACATTGTCCTGTCCTGGAATGAAGGAACCGTCAAATCTGAATTGCTCACTCCTGCAGCATTCGTTTGAGATTGTTTCGCATTGTAACTTTCCTTGCGTTATATTTTTTGCAAAGGTTCTCATAAAAAGAGCGCACTTCCTTTTACGCAATTTATAAAGAGAAAATCAGTTTGTATTCAACAGTGTGTAGTTAGTTGTTTGGACATTAATAAGGATCTACAATGTTAAACCTTGAATCCTGAAAACTACACTTTTGCTGTTACCATTCACAAAGACCGATTTTGATGCAATGAAATTGCGAAAGATTAGAAACCTTATGAAACCACGCAAGTAAAAACATAGTACTTGGTGCAGGTCTTACCGTGAAAAATCTTCTTTCTCTGGGGTCATGTAGGTGCAATAGTAAAAGCCGAAATTTGATAGTTCTGAGACTGTGTTGAGAATTTGAGTGATCGATTGTTATGTAGCACCTTAAGGGAGCGCATTTGCTGAGATCACCAGGAGGTGAGCAGTAGGCTAGCTTCTGGGTAGAAAGGTGATCAGGGTGGGGGACCCCATGCCCATGCCCCATGCCCCTTGGTAGCCCCGATTGCTTTACAATAGCATCCTTACTCTGCTACTCCTGGACGCGAGCTCTTTCCCGAGGCTCATAGCAATACCCAGACTCATTCCCCTTGCTAGTGCCAGGCTATCCTCGGTAATAAGTCATTCCAGCGTGATCGGATATGTCGACCAAGTGTCCCCGGCTCATGATGAATTATGGAAAGGAGAGATTTTACCGTTCACTGATCCAGCTGTACCTTGAGGGGAACGTATAAAGTTCATTCTGAAAATAAGTGGCAAGGAAATTCTATCTTGCTACCGTATTTGTCACCATGCCTAACTTGGTACTTTAATATTTTCGAACCAAAAGGCAGTGACAAAAGAAAGGTTCTACCTCGTCAAGAGTAAATTGCATCCCCAGCAAATTGGCTTGGACATGAGTGCCTCTGGTTAGAATTGTGGGCTGCAGAATTAAGTGTCTATTTTGCCATTTATCGCTCAGAGCTTGTCATGTTGTTGGGTAATACCAGTACCGTTGCTCAGGATCTAATTTCCAACATATCAGTATCAATTTAGTCGTCGGTATGTCATGTTGTTAACCATTCAATAAACGATCCCATTTCAACGACAACAATGTAAATTATTTTTCCCTCAGCTGAACAATTCTCTTCAGGTATATTCTAATTTTTCTTTTGCGCTGCTTTCGTACTCAATTTTCCTTTCTTTAAAACACCTAGAATTACATCCACTTCTGAAACAAAGGTTAACTAACTCTCATTATTTAATTGGTAATTTGTTCTTTTTATATCTTTTCATTTACCGCCACAAATGAAAGTGGTGGAAAGATGTGGCCATCACCAAATACCAATCATTTACACCTAGCTCAATTCCATATGACAAATTGGATAATTTGGCCTAGTTTGTTATTTTCACACAGCCCTCCGGGGATGGTTTAAGCTCCATGGCATTAGCCATTCCATTTTTCAACCACCTCTACTTTTCCTGCCAACTTTTTCCCTGTCCAATATATTCTCAGCCATGGTCTATTTTTCAGGAGTAACAACTCATCATGTTAGGCAGCCAAAATTGATTGTCCTGCTTAAAATTGTGTGGGAAAATATTCTTTCCATTTCCTGCTAATAAAGTACAGTTGAGGACTTTTAAAGAAAACATATGTGTCCTTTGGCTGAAAGTTGCCTTTAGGTCCAATCTAGCTATAACTTTGCCTTCCCATTTAGTGACAGGTAATCTAAGTTTTACCATTTTTCTGTGTACCAAGAGAACACTTTTCAACTTTCTAATTTCTGGCATGTACTTCTTCAAGTGGCTCTTCACAAGCTACAAAGACCACAAGAACACGTATTGATGGCACAGACAAACCACTAATTTGATTTAGAGCAATTACCTAATGTGATTATCACAAATTAGGCGATTAACTGTCCGCACACCTGGTGCATCCCCAGCTTCAACGCACAGCTTCTGTGTGTCGTTTCTACAATTCGATCTCGGTCTATTTCTGTACGTTTAATTTATCTGTTGCAAAATTATATGATAATTTATGCAACAACTTTATCGTTTTAAATTTAATAAGAAAAGTAAAGGCTTCAAAGTAAACCTCATTTGCCGGACGTTCCTGGCTACGTTACTAGCAATGCCAACATCTCATTTCCGATCTAGAAACATTTAAGTATTTGATCTTGAAATCCGTATAATAAATTAACAAACAGCTAGGAGATACAAAGCCAATGAATATGTTGCTCACAAAGAAAGAATGCCAACTTTTACAGAAATGAAGCTGAGACCACGAAGGCAGTACAAGGAACTGCCATGGAAAGCAAGGCAAAAGCAATCATCTCTGAATCAACACGGGCTGGTACAGCTTCTCTATAGTTCTAGCAGAAGCTGTCCAATCCATCAAAAGTCTTGATGAAGCTGGTAAACTTATATCCAAGTCATACCCCTGTGTCTGATGGGCAGAGGTTGGGGGTCATACGAGAAGCGGGACCCGCTACACGGCTGTGTTTATTTAAAGCTCCCGAACAAGTGGAAAACGTCTTCATTTTGTTGCCAAACTTTCATTGTGATCAAATTATTGTCACAAAGTAAAAACAAATTATAACAGAAATACACTGAGGAGAACAATAATTACCCTCCATGAGCCCGTTGTACTCATACATTTTAGACTAAAGGGCATGTCATGGTCAGGTATGCTTGAATGTGCTTATTTTAGCTTCGCACCATCACCAAATTGTGATGAATTGGCCGTTACAAGATATATTGTTATTCCACGGCCGTGTATCAGATTTACCTGTTCAGTATAACATACCAGCAGACGGTTGTATTGTATTAATTGCAACTTCATGTCTACTTTGCAAAAGGTGAGTCTAGAAAAAGGATGGTTATATTTTTTGTAATGCTTTGGAAATTACGAAGTTGGATTTTGAATTTCCATTGATAAATCCTTCATGTCATCAACACTGAAGCAATTCCCAGGGTCTGCTTGTTGCGGAAATAGTTTACGCACTGTTCTAGTGTATTCTTTATGGTGCTTTCCTTTACAACGGGGAAAATGTAATTATTGACTCTTTTTGAAGAGAAACCTAATTTGACATTGCCTTCTGGTGTATGCCTTTGTGTGAGTAGCTGGAAGGTAGTAAAACAATGAGTAATTACGAGTTTGGGCGTAAAAACAATGGGGGAAGATTTATAATGTTCACAAGCATGGCGAGAATGATAATGAATTAAAACTTTTTTTCCCATTTTACAAAATAGTAGACCATAAAAAGGCACTGCTTCAAAACTACTGGTGTCTTTGCACCCATGGTGATCCTTAGCGCTGAATCATAGCGGAGGAAAAGTTTAACTGCAAACGATAGTAGGTCAAAACCATGTGCGTTTGTCATCCATAGGGAGCCATATTTTCTCGGGAAGGGCATCCAGGATGAGATAGTTGCTACTCATCACCATTGTATCACACTTTTCCTGCACCTCCCAAGGGAAGCCGAAAATAATCGTTTCCTCCCGGACCTAAAGTGGAAAATACTACCATTGACTGGCTTTATTATATCGTACACAACCGAAGAGGATTCATTCGTAAAATTTTATTCCCGAGCTTTAGACTGCGGAATCTTTCAGGTTTTTCGTCAAGGACTGAGGCAATTCAATGACTGATAATAAAGAAATAAGATCGAGATCGTTCTTGATTATTTTAGCAAAGGACAAAGAGGGTTTTCACCGAATTTAAGTTACATCGGTACTCAATGCTGCTTACTGGCCATTGGGGGTCTTCATGAATGACCATCAAGGGAGCAACAAGGGCCTCAGAATGGATAAGGGAAGGGCTGAAGACCCGCTAAGCAGCTTCACTTAAGATTATCCTTATGTGTCCATCTCTGAGTTGTGAATGACCACTATTATCCCCATAGCATCATCGATTTACCATGATTTTAACAACTTAGCTTATCCCTCTACAGGTTTCAACAAGATATTAGGATTTCAACAAGGTCTTCCTTCAAACCTGCAAGTCTCTTAGGACGCCAACAAAATGCAGTGTCAGAACTGGTTTTCTTTTTGTGAAATTATGCGCTTGTTCACTGCCTTTCTGTTCGTAAATATTCATACTCACACATCATGAAACTGGAGAAAGTGAAATGATTTGTGAGTATTTAAACAAAAGTGAAATTTGCACAAGAGAAATATACTACAAGAATCCATATTCATGCATTCCCTTGCCATTAAAAATGCAGTCATTGGAATGTTCTCATACGTACGCACACTCATCATTCGTCTATGAGAAAAATGAAGCTGCATCTGGGGGTTTTTTTTGTCAAAATGCGTGTTACCAGTTGGGGTAAATCTTCGGCAAAAACAGTGGGGAATCAAGTGATGTGTCATAAGGGGATAAGAGATTGCATGTAAAGAGTCCAAAATAGCAGCTATTTTCATGCAATGTTGAACTGCTCATGTGAAGAGCAGATTTGTCTAATGTGATTTGCAAATGTTGCATGGCCACTAAAGGGTTAAACAGACAAGAGGGAAGAGCTGATAGATTGTATGCCTGAATGGGTTAAGTGCCAGTTACATGCGCATAACCACTAGTGTTTGATGTAGATAATGCAACATGCAATGGACAAACTACTTCAATGCCTGTGTAAAGTAGCCACAGAGCACACGAGTTATTTCTTGATAAATTACAACGATTATCAACATGTCAGAAATTGACATTTTTAATATTCTGTGAATATTTCCCACAAATCTTGTCAGTTATCGAATCTTGTTCCCTTTTAAATTATTTTCTTACTCTGTTTGAATCAGGAGGCCACACTAAAATACTGTTCAAGAACACAGTGGGAAACCTGAAGGAGAAAACCATAGATCAGAATGGTAGTTGACCATAACAGTGAAAAGACGTGACCCTGAACAAAATATATAGTGCATTATTGGAACAACAACTGTCAAACAGTAATCATCTAGTACACCGTCATCGTATATCATGTCATCTTGTGATAGATTGACTTTTTTTCTAAAATCATAAAACATGTAACAGGGGGTTTTTCAGCTGAAAGTATACGAACTTTTTCAATTAAAAAGTGACAACATTGTGTAAATAAACAAAAATTATTCAAAGTTCCAGTCGCTGTCTCCGGCAAGTGCTCTGTGCCTTGTACTAACATACAAACGATTATCTAATCGTTTATAAATTTGTCAATGTGATCTGGCAAACTTCATTCGTCTTGTAACAAGCTCGTGTGGACAGATTTAAACGGTTCAGTGACTGCTATCTCACTTATCTGTCCTCGGTGCCTTGTCATTTAGCACTTTCTGCAAGGAGAATTTGGTAACTATTTAGACGACTTTCTCTCTAAACGTAACTCCACTACCGCACTTATCGGGGGTGAACAGTCTAGATTTGTTGAACAGGAATCAGGCAGTATTGTAATGGTACGAGTTCGTTGTGAAGAAAATGCGAAATACATAAAGCAAAGTTTAACAAAACTGTTACATAATTTACCATAAAACTTCCGTAGCTCACTGACAGTCTGACAAGGAGTACACGGATACCTAGGGATGAGGATGAGTGATCTTTGGCAATATATTTACATCTAAGGTTAGGCTTCTATGACCCAACATGTGACTGATTGGTCTAAAATAGCGAAGGGGTCCTGACCCTCTGTCTGGCCAGGGATGAATGTTCTGTGTTTTGGGGGAGGAAGTTACTTTAGTCTTCCCTCTACATGCTTAATGTTTGATCCCTGTACAGAGGCACCCCATCTAATGCCTTACAAGCCATAAATGTCTGACCCTCCAGACTTTTGGAGGCAGAATATTTGACCTTAATGTTGTGGCTACTGTCTTGAATAAGAATAATATTTCTGACCTCAGAAGCATCCAAATATGGGTGTTTTATGTTTCAGGACATTGCTTACAGAAGACCTGGAATGCTTGACTTGAGGTCTGAAGGGAGTGCTCTATGGCCAAAGTGACATGACCAGGGTCTGGGCCCCTTGTGGACTTGGGGGATAGACATATCAGGACCTGCAGAGCACATCAACTGTAGGATCTGTATCATGTCTAGTCCCCTGTCAGTTCTGGAACATCACTGTGACTCTGTAGACCTTAAAAGCTTGTCTATGTTGTGGGAAAACTTCATAGAGAATTTTGTTGCGGGAAAGAAAAGTATATATATAATTGATTAAATGCGATTTAAGTCGCAGGAAAATGGTTTTCCACGCTCACTTGCTGTTGTTTAGACTTGACACAATATTCATGGCAGGTATTGTTTACAGCAAAGTAGCAAACACTGTATGGGGTCTGGTCACTTTCCACTTTCCTGTCAACTGCCAGAGGCATTGACACTTCAAATAAGAACATAACAGCAACTAAAATTGAGAAAATAGATATGTACATCTAACCTATGTGAAGATGATAATTGTTGTGCAATGTATGTCAATAAATGAAACACGCGTGCAATAATTTATTTCCATATTTGATCTGTGAACCACACCTTCCTTCAGCTTGACATCAAGTACTTACATCAGGGAAAATGTACATGCATAAAATTAAAGATGAAGATCAATTGTCTTAAAGAGATAAAAAAAAGATCAATGAAACGACACTGTATACTACATATATTACACCTCCAACCAGGAATATATTCGAGCATTGATCTCTGGTATTAGCAAACTCAGTGCTGCTAAATCGTTTGTATCTGTATGTATGACTTGGTTTATTATGTTTTATTTGAGTTGAAAATAGTGTAGAATTTCTTTCATTTTTAATAGGTGCATAGAATTCCATGAACTGAATTAGCTTAGGTGAATTTTAAGTGTTTTTAGGTTCCGATTAGCTCTGGTGTTACTTTTCTGTGGTTAGATTTAACTGGATTCAAGCTGTGCTAAATAGGATCTGGTTTGTAAACAACGCCCGCAGCATTGCCCATTCAGGCGAAACTAATACCGAAATTGTTTGAAGTCCTTATGAAATGCTTGCCACCAGAAAACATCTACCCGAGGGTTTCACCGACTTGTTATTCTAAGATTTTAATCAGAGCTTCAAACTAGCCAAAAAATTTCACAAGCAGTTAAACTGAACCCTCAGGCAATGTAAGAGAATAAGAGTCTTCTTTTTGCTTGAAACCCAAACTTGGTAACTTTAGTACCCATACAAAATATTACAGGTGTTCACCACAGTCAGGGGTTGCATGGAGTCTAATTTTAAATTGGAAGAAAATGTGAAGTTGTCGTGCTTTTGTTATTTATATTGACAAATAAGAGGCGGTCGGTTTGTGTATTTACATAAATACATGATGACCCTGTCATTCTTGTCGCGAGAAACTATATATTTTCATATCCCAGTGAAATTTAATATCGGCCATGTTGAACTTCTTTTTGAAACGTTTCTTTACACACAAACAGCATGATTTTAGCAAACAAAATTTCCTTGGTAATATGTTACAAAAATGACGCTGAGCAAAGAAAGTGAAAGTTCCGGAAGAATTTGCAAGAAGGAGAATTAAAGGCCCATAATTCTTGTAGCCCCGGACATTTTGTGTGCCAGTTTATCTTTACTATTCAGGCCTCGTCCAAGGCAGTTGATTCTCGGTGACAGCTCCATATTTCATCGGGCGATCATCTCGGTCTTCTGGCCGCTTCCCTTCGCTATCTGTCAGCCAGAGCGTCTTAAGATGGCCTCCCTCTCGAATGCAAATAAACGTATTATGAAAATTAAATGGTATAATCGGCTAACAGAGCAGAAGAGGCGGAGCGGGTGAGCGGATCTGCGCAGAGGAGCTGCTTCTGCCTCGTTTAGTGTCACCGGGTGAGGCCGCAGACTCAAGACGCGTAATGCTCAAAAGACGGAAAATAAAGCTCCGTATATTTTTAAATACAAAATTATAAAACGCACAAGAGATGAGGTCCTTTCGAGAGCTTTCCTCTATGCTAGTCAAAAAAGTACATTCAATCCTTCAAAATCATTGTTGGTGGCGAACAAAGTAATTTAAGTGAAGAGCTACCCTTTTGAATTTTGTTGGCTTGACTGAAAACTCTTCATTTAAATTCATGTTCTAAATCAGATCGGAACAACACAAAGCTTATCCGAAAATATCAGCCGCTGCGGAAAGCGGAGGAAGTCCACAATCATGGCAAAAATCAAACCCAGCTTCAAAACGGCTTGCACCATCAATGAACGCTTGACTCGGGTGAAAGAGTCTTTAAAATGGGTATTTGACAAGAGATAAGACTTAGAGGTGAAATCCTGTCATGTTAACGGGGATCTAAGTTGTGTCCGACTTGACAGTTTTCGGCCATTTAGCTTAAATATAGGCTCATCAATCAAGGGCCTGGTTCCGAGTAAGGAGTAAGATCCCGTGGCCGTGCAACCTTCGCATCTTTTCCCAGATACGGTGTCCGTGGCAACAACCGGACACCTGACGTGAATCGTTAAAGAATGTGTTTATTTTAATGTTATTTTTATTCGTCTGACATAATTAACCTTCGTTATTGTGGAAAAAAAATGTGCGAGACATTCATTAACTGTGTCAAATTGTCATTTATTTAATTTTGGTTTTCGACAAATTAGGCATGAGTAATAAAACAGAACTTTCTTTGCACTATTTGAACTGATTACTAAACTATGAGTCTATGTTTTATTAATGACTGTTTCCTACTTTCTATTTCTAGGTTTGGTTCCAAAACCGCCGTTCCAAAGAGCGACGCATGAAGCAGCTTTCAGCGCTTGGAGCTCGCCGCCACGCTCTCTTCAGGAACCCGAGAAGAATGAGGGCCCTCCGCCCGGGAGAAATGGACGAAGCCGAGATGATGGGTCAGGGCTTCAACTTCTACGGCGGTGAGTACCAAGAGTATTGGTCACCGGTCCCCAACCAAGACAATATGCAATTTGACGTAGACTACATGTCGAATTATAACACTAATGACTACAACACTAACGACTTTAACAGTAACGATTTTAATAACTACAATTACTACGCGCCAATGTGATATTTTATTTTCCTCCTTTATATAATCAGAAAGCCTATCACAATGTACATTCGCACGAAACGGACTCTTCATATGTAAATTACATTTCGGACTAAACTAAAAACACTCATTTCAGTGGCAGCTTGCAATGCATATTTAATGTGGTGAATTACCTATTGTTGTACTTAAACTAACTGTACGTAAATGTCTTACTCGACATTGCTCTAATATAAAACATGGACAAATTAAATACATGATGTCCATTCATGGACCGTGTAAAGTGAAAATGGATCTTGACAATGCGCAGTCAGAGAGAGCACACAATAGCCAGGCAATGAAGAGTAAATTGTTCCCCTGGACAGAAAACATGGTCAATTCTATTCATTGTCTGCTTATTGTATCTATGCGAAACGTAACTCACTTTACATGCCGATCCTATATTGCAATTTGTTGCTTGCGAGACCGTACTCTTTGGGACTAAACTGGCTTTACAGCTTCATTCAAGGCACCTCATTCACTTCAGCAACACGCGTTGCATTCAGCAATTTTTTGTTTCACACTTTTTTGTTGTACATAAGTTTCCTCGTGTATTTATCGCTGTCAATATTTTACCAACTAATTGTATTACGGTCGTGTTAAGTTTACATACGTGTTGTACTTTTTTTTGAATGAATGTAAATAAATGAAATAATTTTGTATTTATCTGTGTTGTAGTTTTAGATTTGCAATTCATAGCTTAAAAAAGAAGAGTTTTGAAAGATATTTTACAGTTTAACGAGGACAGCTGCATTTATCATGAATAGACAATCAGTAAAGGTAACGGGCTTGGACAGCTTACACTTATTTGCGATGCAGCTCAGGCGCTACATGTGCTACGGTGTCCCATTGATAGGGATCAACCTAAAGCCTAAATTGTCCAGGCAAAGGCCTCGGCAAAGATCATGCTATGGTTTAAGTCTCAGAATACTAAAGATAACACCCTGGAAAACATGTAAATAGAATAAAAAAAGAGACATGGAAATGTGTTCCTTTTTTCAAGGATGTTGAAATGAGCCTGCACCGGTCGTTTCATGCAGGTTCATTCCAGCTTGGCCGCAGGTCGTTTACAAAGGCAAAGCTCTCTGCATCTCATAGCGGGGAAACAGGCCTCCGAGGGTAGCCAATTTTGCCTGCAAACCACGCTGCTGAAATGAGTTTTGTAATCGTATTACATATTGCAATTTGCTTTGGATGTGCCTTGAGGATTCAGGTACAAACAAGAGGGTCATCCTTTCTCTCGCACAGTGGTTGCTCATTCCTACGCAGGTTAACTGTACTTTTCAGGTACAGCTGCACAAAGTGCAAAAGTATTCAATGCATGGACCATTTTAAAGATAAAACAGTACAATCTTTTGAGGTACACATGTTAGTTCAATCTTCCATAAATGTCAGAATTTCTATCCATGCGTATTTGGAATGTTACCTTTTATACAGAAGTCAGCTTCATAAAATATTAAAATCGCTATCATTAACATTGCTTTAAGAGCACAAATTGTTAGTTTTAAGGTTCAGTAATTATTTTCACAAGCATGCACTTCTATCAATCTCACCTGGCTGGGCTTGTAAAGACTTCAACAATAGAAATTTGGAGATTTTTATTTTTGTAGAGCACCATTGTTAGAATAGCATAAGCTCTATTTCACATGGATGAAATAGGTAATGATAGTGTTGGGATACAGACAGGTGACATAGTGACAGTAGTGTTTTGATAGAACACTGTCTTTTAATTAACTCTAGCCATTGTTGCTTGCCAATCGATGAACCCTCATGTTTAGAACATCTTCCCAAAGCTTAATTAAGGAGGCTGACTAGCCTTGACAAATGACATTTGGACTACATGTTAAAGACTTTTTTGCGAATAGTTCGTAAATTCACCGTTAATTTATTACTGGTTTTGGTAATAGTCCATTCGACCATGCTTCGTTTACTGGCGTTTAATATTTTCATAATACATAAATTATTTCTGAAACTTCAGGAAGTGGAATACATTCTGCCAGAGAGTCCCAGGTAGATAAATAGCAAATCTTTACAGTTAGTAAGAATGGATACTCATGCACATTTTCACAACTAATTAAAACATCCTGATTTTTAAATTAGTTATAACTTTAGCATATTTTGACTTCTTATTAGGAGCAGTATATTTCCACCTTAAATAAATTTCTATTGAAGAACAAATCTCAATAGTTTCTACTTGCATGACTGACGTGTACAGTGGAAGTATCTTATGGATTTTGTCCAAAACCCCATGGTGCTTTGTCAAACCACAAAAGGCTCACTTTTTGGTGGATTTCACTCTCTTTTCAATAGCTCTTCCCATTGTTTTGCGCTCCACCAGTTCTAAGAGTCAAAAGGCTGCAAATCAGTGTGGTTGAATGCAGCTGTTTTGTGGGAATATAGATTTTTGGTCGCTACCTTATTAGGGAGCGACGTCTACCCTACAAGGAAAAGGGCACGACTGTGTTTGTGTCAATGCAATCACCAATAAGCAAGTTTATGTCATTACTTTAGCCCTAAGTTTGGCTACAAATGCATTCATATTAGATTATCATGAGCCAAGGTGTTGCAGATGCCCAGTGCCTCACTATTTTTTATTTTTTGGGGGGGCGGGTCATCTAATCGTTATGTTTTATATTTGATACTTATAAAAGGTTACTCATTCCTTTATGAAAACGGATGGATAGGTAGGTGAGAGCTTGTTTCCTTTCTTTCCTCTTTCAATGTGTGCGTCACAGACGCGAGCTGGTGGTTAGACGTAAGCACGTCTTTCGCTTCATTACCCTCATTGGTAATTACATTATTGCAGAACTTTGAGTTGTAACTCTTGCAAGTCTCTGTGGATGTGACACTGCAGGCAAAGGTATCTGCTATATATGAGGCAAAAATAATGCAACGAAACTTCTCGGAATACGTTAAACTTATTATTTGCTTCCCACGTATATTTCTTTGGTTTGCGGAATGTGTTGGTTAATTCTTTTGCATAGGCCGCGTCTTCGGCGATTTTTCTTCGGCACGCGACCTACTATAACATCAATCTCTGTCATTTTCACAGTGTTGTATTTAACGCAGGACACATTTGATATCCAAGTGTCTGTGCTGAGCAGTTTTTAATTTAATGCGTATTTATATAAGTTTACGGAAAAGTATTCAAAAACTTACAAATTTGGCAAAAGATAAGGTCTACAAATTGTAGATTATTTTGAATATGTGCATATGTAAAACAGGATATCTTTTTGATTGTGAGTTAGTGTCACCACATGTCTAGGGCATTAATCTTTATGGAAATATTGCGAACAAAGAAGTCACTTTATGGCTCATCTAAACATTCTTAACCCATGTTTTATATGTAAAAATGATTGAACCCCGGTGTGTAGGTGTCAAAATTCTGTGGGGATCAACTTGATAGGGGATCTTTAGAAAACCAGCGAGCTAGTTCCATCCTTTAACACTACGCTGTACAAAAGAGCAGATCCCAAACAAGGTTTGTTGCCTTTGTACAATGCTCTGAATAATCAGCTCAGACCCCACCGACACAAAAGTAGCTTGTTTCACGAAAGGCTTCTCTTTGACAGGTCTTTTATGAGAAAGCCAAATAACTAAGTGTAAGGTGGAGGTCGAAGGTGAACAGTAACGTTGTGTACCATACCAATCAAGGTATAAAATTAGTTGTATCTATTCTTCCATCATGAGTTACTTCGCGGGGACTATTCATACCTATACCAAGTCATTCTACTTTAAAACGACAACTCATTGAAGAAACTTTTGCAAGAGGATTTTGTCGTGAAAAAGTTTTTCAGCTCATCAAAAGAACGACTGCTTTGTTTGACGAGCCCTCTAGAAGCTTTTGTGCCCGATTGAACTAAAATATCATATGCCACATAAGCCAAGCAGTAACCAAATTCAAAAGGATTACCTGCGTTTCTTTTAAGCCCGAAAATTGCACATAATCCTATCTAACTTGTATATTGATGTTCAAGGCATGGAGTGACAAGACACCAGTTTTCATTAGGCCCTAAAAACAGTCGCTACCTTTGAAAGTGGTGTCTTATTGTAATGGGTTGTTATGAGAAATAACATGGGTTACACAAGAATCTAAGATGCCTCTAACAATGTGCTGAAATGAGCTCCGCTTCATAAAAGGGTACAGCGTTTTGGTTAAACCCTTTCAGTGCCGAACACATAAAAGTCAACTTTAAGGAAAACTGAATTGATTTGGACTTGAATAATATTGGTTGCAGGTTTGATTTGGACTTGAATAATATTGGTTGCAGGTTTACTTCTCAAACTGTATTTGTTCAATGTATTTGAATAAGAGAAAATAAAGAGCGTGTGTAACATAATTAATTACAAGAGAGAAAGGCCCACTGTAAACAGGGTTAAACATTTACCTCCGAGATGTCAAAATCCCTCGGGTGTCTCTTGCACAAAGTCTGACTTTATTTCTGTCCAACCGCCCTTAAGTACCTTATTAAGTCACCGGGGGAATCCTCGCTTTGATCTTGCCGAATCTCAGGTGTCCAAAGGTGAAACTTGCAACTCACAGACAAAACGAGAATTGAGGAATAATGATTACAGAGGACTAACAACTGATTATTCATGATTGGGCGTTTGGAACATGCATTTACAGTTCTCTGTTGCTATTAATTGCTCACTGATTACGGGGTTGCTATTTATTCATCCCTCATGCTTTCAGCAATGAGGGTCTATGTATCGGACGAAATCTACATTTGTGTTCTGGGCCGCCATTGCAAAAAA
>JBCAUI010050334.1:0-20687 GCA_038406195.1 Haplosyllis anthogorgicola | reverse complement strand
AGTCAACTTTTTCTGAACCCCTTGAAACTGTAGACCAATTTTTACAATTATATGACCAAAACTGGTAAAAATAAAGACGACATTACATTTACAATACATAAATATAGCTAACCTCATTTCGTTTTTCCCTGAATATTCCACGATGGTCAAGATATTTGGTCTACAAAATTGATATTTTTCACTCTTTTCTATGGAGTCGCCTTTTTAACATTGATGTCTATGGCACTTCCGGTTGGTCATTAAGGAATTCGTTCAGATTATTTTGTCATTACGAGATTTACATACTACACCCTGTGGACAAGACGGTGGACAGGACGGGGACCTGGGTCCAAAGCACAGACAGCGCCATTCCAAAGTTGTCTGCCAAGTCACAGCCGATCGAGGACCAAAGTTCATGATAAGCTGCGACAAAGTGGGTGGACAGCAAGGCCAACTTGATATTTGCCATCTTTTTATATCAGTTTAAAGGCCTAGCAGGTTTAATTTACTCGGGTACTTTTTTGGCATTTTTGGGCATTTAATGTCTCAGAGTCATAACGTCACCAAATCATGTTTTGAAATGCCATAAAATAGATGGCGTCACGATGCGTTTATGCCAGACTTTAAACATAGATCTATTTATTTTATACAATTGACTGCAGTAAATACGGGAAGTAAGGCAACAGGATGACAGGATGGAGGATAAATGTGTAACATTGAGAAGTCGGGTAGGGTGGGACAGAAAGGTTCGAGACCAGAGTAATACGGTCGCCATTGATTTTTTTCGGTCAATTTTATGATATGCGGCCATAAGGCTGCACCATTTGTTTCATTGAGGTTAATGCTCTGATATCGTGTACAGTTATAATTACATTTGTTTACTAGGAGAATCCCTTTTTTGGCTGTTGCCGTTTAATTATTGTGGAAACATGTACGATATTGGTTGATTTGTTTGTATTGCATGAATGATTGCGTCAACCAACTATATATAACTGACCCAAATAGGGTGCAGAAAGGTCTCTGCCAGGCACGGCTGAGGTGACAATTCCCACCCTCGGTCCTTCATGGCAAGCCGTGGCCGAGTGGTGTTGGGCGCTTGGAATTATGTGGTGGTCTGACAGCGGTAGCAGGAGGATAAGGAGGTAGCCAGCCCCCAGGATCGGTCGGATTCACATCAGGAGGTTAGCTGGGTTTCCCCAGAGGTATAGGCGGACAAGGTACGGGATCAGTGGATAGGGACAGGCACCAGGCACCGGACAGCGGGAAGACACACACCAGGGATCAGGGACAAGGGCCTTACTTGTAGGGACAGTCATAGACAGGCACTCTTCCAAAGTTGCCCAGCACCCTCCAGTGGAAGGATGAAAAGTCTTTCGACAGTGAGGCCAATTTGATACTTGCCTTGTTATTTTTATGGAATTTTGATGTGTTTATTTTTAGATATTTTTTATATTTTGAATTTAATTTTCCTATCAGTTCATGCCTGTTATAACGCTCCCGGTTCATGCTTGATAGCTAAAAATAGATGGCGACCCGATTCGTTTACTTCACGTCTTTCCACATGAGTGTTTTTGTTACAAGTAGATGATGGATAAATCACCAGTTTCGAGAGTAAACAGTCTGTGACTTTTATGGCTCAGGTATAAATTTTATAACTGAGAAAATTTATTTGGTCATGTCTATAATGTAAAGATCTGTGCAGTGACACAATTGACCAGTCAAGGACGAATGAACATCAGTGATCATACAGATTTTTGTTTCAGCTCGACGCATAACATGGCAAGCCGTGGCCGAGTGCGTTGGACGCCTTGGAATAGAGCTGTTGATTGAATAGGTCAGAATAGAGTTAAAATTAAGGTAGCATTGAAATACGTAGACGAATAGGTCAGATTAGCTCCGGTAATATTCCAAAGTTGTTCACTGAAAAGCGAGTAGATGGCCCTCCAACTACTGCTTCCAGAGTGGATGGCAAGGCCAACTCGATACTTGTCTCCTTTTTATTGTTGTTTTATTTTCCTTTTTATTAATTTAATTCACTTATTTTTAAACAGATATAATGTCATAAGCTAGAGAAGAACACATTGTTCTTGTATTATTTACTGTATATTTGAACGAAAGTCATGTAAACTTCTTGAATAAACTCTTTTGTAACAAATAATGAGAAGAATTTATCACTGGAAATAAAACATCTCAAAAGAAATTGGTGCATGTTTCATAAAGAATCAATCATTAAAATAGATGGCATCACGATATGCTGTCAGACAGTCTTTCCATCATTGACAAAAGGCCAATTCAAATTACATGCGTTTATGTGCAAGTAACAAAAATCAACTAATCAATTAAAACTGTGGTGCTGGTAGCTACGTACTCCAGTTTTGCCCCCTGTTGTGACTGTTTGCAGATGAGTTTCGAGGGGGCGGCCCCGTGGGGTCAATTTCAAAATACATAGGTAAGTCACCACTATTTGAATGCACACTGTTGTTTCTCACAAATTTAGGACTTTCGTAAATGCGCTCCACTCTTGGTCCCCTTTGATCATAATCAGTACCACTCTCTGAGTACCTTGATGTGTCTGACGTCATAGCAGGTCTGTAGCCAATAGGAGGCGGGGGATAAATCCCCCCATCTCTACCACGTGACCCTGCCTGTAATGTCATTGGATACTGAGAGTCCCATATACATGCGTAATCACCATGTGATCTGTGTTTTCCACTGCGCGTAGAAGCGTGCTCTTTTTCCTTCGCCATCATGTAAGGGTTTTTAGAACCAAGAAGAGGGTTGTCTCTCAGCTGCTGCTGTTGTCGAATTCTTCTCCTGTCAAGTAAAACAAGGAAAGTATTACATTTTGTGATGCAGAAAGTTACCGTACAGAAACAGCTACTAAACGAGAAACCTTTAGACTGCACAACCTGTAGAATAAATGTTGTTTCTGCTAATTTAGTATTTCTACTGTTATTGGTGCTTTCTATTGGAATTAGAGAATTTCCGTGTCGGACACCACTAGGATTTATCTATTTTATTTGACACTAGACAGCCTCACAGTCTCACAACAGAAGGTCGGATCAGGGGGACCGTGGGCGACGACTTGAATATTTGACCGCTCCACTGCTCGTGGCAAGCCGTGGCCGAGCGGGTTTGGCGCTGAGAATAATGCGGACAACTACCGAGAAGTATGGAGCAGAGAAGTATGGAGCAGACTGTGATGGAGACATGTCTGGTGGAGAAGTGGGACCAGAACGTTAGGAGAAGAGGTCATACGAAATACGCAATATTCTAGTTATTCACGAAAAAGTGTGGAAGCATAGCTTCATGAAAAGCGATTATGTGAAAGCACTTTGGCAGTGGATAGCAAGGCCAATTTGATACTTGCTAATTTTTTGTTCACAACATAATTTTTTTTTCCCCAAAAAAGAGGCTGAACAATAAATTACTTAAAAATATGCTACACTAATAACATGAAGGTACGATACATTATTAAGTCTTTAGCCCAAGTCATCAGCCCAAATCCCTCTCAGCTTTCCTCCAGATGAGGACAACTGTGTTCACACAAGTGGAGACCCCCTGCCTGGGGGTCTCGGTTAGGGATAGGGCCTCACTAAAGTTATCCATGAGAAGAACTAAAGTGCATGGATAGCGAGGCCACCATGAGGCCACCATACTTTTTAACATTTTTGACATTCAATTTCAATTGTCCAAAATTCACAACGTAAACATTTCTTCATGAGTTATAAAATAGATGGCGTCACGATACGCTGTCAGGTGGTTGGATTCTCGATTAAACAATTTTAATTCATTTCACATTGCTGTAAAACTCAGTAATTTTTGAAAATTACGTTCAACTTTTATATTTTGCTTTGTGATAACTTCGTTAGTAAATGGCGGCTATGTTGAGCAGACCCAAAAGGGAAAGATGCATGGAGATAGATGTAACTAAAAGAAAAGAAAAAATAACATAGACTGCAGATTTTCTACAAATTTAGCTTTTCTCAAAAAAAAAATTAAATTGTTCCAATATACTCTTTATTTGCCCTATACTCCTTTAATTCAATAAGAAAATCTTCAAAATTGAAACCATAGCAGGCGTAAGGTATGTGATAACAGAGCATACTAACCGTCGAATGCAGAAGAGTCCAGTCACCAGGATGACGACGATAACTACAAAAGCCACACTTCCAACCAAGGCTAGTGTCATCTCTGAAACCATAAAAGGTATATATAATTGAATAAAATCTGAAGATACGTCAAGGGAAAAAAATAAGCCATTTATACCCACTGAAAAGTTTCATAAATTCTTTTATGTTGCTAGACTTGAGCGCTACGTACCGACGGGAAGAGACGTAAAGTTACCGATAACCTTAGCGATGCCCCAGGGAGCTGAAAATGCCAAAACAAAATATTAAAAGCCAAAAATAAAATGCTAGAATAGAAATAATTTGAGAAACTATTACAAAGTGTTTTGAAGGGGGTTTTTTTTAAGAAGAAGAACACACTTTGTATCACTTTGTAAATGTTCTTCGTCAATAGTGCTGTATGAAACTTCTTGTTTTCGAACGGTTCTCATAATTAATATAACTTTTCTGAACTACGCTAATTTTTAAGGTAGGTAAATTAAATTTTATACAAATTTATTTCAATTCCTTATTTTATGTTCTTTCCTTTTTTCATAGATCGCACGTCAAAATGATCCGTTATGAACGATCATCCAATAACGTGTATTTGAAGCAACAGCACTTTTTTATCCACACGAGGGGACTTCATGATACAATACGATCAATGCACGCAAAATTTAGACAGTTTTTGTCAATTACACTTAATGAATGTGTGAAAGTAAAAACACGTGTACCGGGTCCCAATCTGCCGAATCTACATGCAAATAAACCATTTATTTGTTGGGGCCAAATTAGAAAAATGACAAAATTGACTATATTTTATTGATGGAATATCCCTCGAGTTATGCTTCAATGATCATAAGGTCTCGTATAATGATTTCCTATTTCATTGATTATTCGTGGCTTTCTGAAGGCAGGGGTCATTCATCATCATGACATGAGGTGCAATAATATCTTTCCTTCTCTCTTATTCTGAAGGGGTATAAATCATCTTAATTGCTTTTAAATAGGCAATCGTTTATTTGTGCATAATAGTAGATCAGATTTAAATGGTTTCAAATAACTGAAAATTGGAGGAAATTTAAAAAAAAGGTTTAATTGAATAATTAAAATGTGGGATCAGCTGCCGAAATTGGGGAACGTTTGGGAACAAACGTAGACTATTTCACGCTGTGCTTTTAATGGACAGGGCAATTTGATAAGGGCAAAGTACAAACCAATTTCAAATAAAAAGCTGCCGTTTTTGGCGAAAGTTTCATAGAAATATTTGGAAATTGTTAAACAAATAAAATTTACCAGAGCAGTTCTTGAAGTCTCCAACCCATTCATTGTCCTTACACGTCAGATAAGACGACTCTCCCGTCGTGTTACAAGTCAGTTTAACCTTCTCACCCTCATGTTTCACTGTATAACCCTTTGTAGATCTCAATAACTTGCAACCGACAACTGGACGTTAAAAAGTAAACGATAGGACACATCAACAATCTCAAAGGAGCTAGTTTCTAACAGCTACGTGTATTAGAGTCATGCACCTTACAATTCCTCCTGGAGTGTCTCGAGGATTTCTTGGTGCATCAGGTGGTATTTTTCATCAAATATGATTCTTTAAAGAGGACAGTAGCTTATGCATTTTAAATTTTAAAAAAAACGTGGCTCATGGTTATGACGGAAAATAACAGAAATACACAAAGGAATATGACGCCGTACCTTCATATTTCATTACAAAATGTTTTCCTTTATCTCTGTTTTGATTGTGGATGATTCTGATTTCTACCGCATGTCCGTGAGATAGATATATGTGCCTTTCCCTCTGACTGCCTCCACAGACCGTTGTGCTCCTACCTCCGTCCCTCTCTCTTACGATAGCGTACGCACTACAGTACTGTAATCCTTGGTTTGACTGCCGCTAAAATTAATCAAATTATTAAAGTTAGCAAAACTGCGGTTTGTAGTCCACCTTGACAAGATCCCACTGATAGTTTGTGCAGCATAGACTTTTAAGCAGAGTAAATCTTTAGAAAGGACTTACAATGCCAAGGAGGTGCTGTCACTTGTTCTCAGAGCAGAAAATTATATTCACTTTGGGAACAATAGACATTAACGTTTGGCTGTTTGTTCAAAAGAAAGGCAAAACATAGAGTTGTACAGATCGTAGAAATACAAATCCTAATGCTAACGCTGTCGTAACATAATTAGAGTGTTACCGCAAAGCTAAATTACGGACTACGTTTTAGCGCAGGTCGGGCAGCTAGGCACTAGGCTGTAATTGATATGCGCATTAGGAGCGCAAGCTATGCAAGAAAAGTAACATTACCTAGCTAGCTGACTCGTAGTCAACAATTAGACAAACTTACCACTTCCAGGGAGGAGAAGTCTAGTAGCGTCAGGTTGACCCTCTGTCCCGGCGCGGCCTGGATGACCCACGGACAGCTGTCCGACCCGTAGCCGGACTCAGCCGTGGTGACGCTCGCGATGCTGCCGGTAGCGGACTTGAGGACCGTGGGGGTGGACAGACACGTCGTCAGCGGCGGCGTGATGACTGAAAATAGAAAAGGAATCGTACATGTACACGCTACGCAGTTCTTGATAAAAAAACCCCAAGATTTCTGGATCAATGTAAGTGCGTGATGAAGGTTTGCTGTGAGATCTACCACCTTTTTTAGGACATAAAACAATTATGACGTTACCATTATCACGTGCTGCTTTATAACATTACGTCATGCAAAGGACATTCCTGCAGTTGTTGCCAAACCAAGCAGACGTAGATATAAATTTTTTTATCAGAAAATTGAAATTTGGATATTACACTTAGTATTTAATCAATCTGCCTCTAAATGCGGAATATGTGCAGATGTTATGTAAATGCCTTACCTAAATTCAATGTCTAAATTACATTAAATCAATTGTTATGTTGTTACTTTAAAAATATAGATAAATCATCCAGAAAAAAAAAGATTTGTTCGTGGGTTACTGACCAGTATTGTTCTCCTTTACATTTTAACTCTGTTAAATGTTTCGTATAATTTTGTCCCAACATTACAAAGGTTTATAATAACAAAAAATTCAAGCAACATTTTTTTGAAAGTTGGCAATTTTTGAAAGTCAATACCCAAGTGAAACTTATGTTTGAGGATCAATGACGTCCCTCTATATTCTCACTGCTTCCACGGGGAAGTCAAATGTAAATATTTTCTTAACAGCCAACTTCAATTTTCAATTAAACGCATATTGTTACAAACACAATGAACCTCCATCATACAATTCATCTTTATGGAGAAATAATTCATGCTAGAGTAAATAATTGCTTTCTTTTTCCGCATAAATAAATAATAACAATTTACTTCTTCGCATCTTTGGACGTGGCATTTGCCAGGTTTGGTAACAATCCAATTCTCATATTAAAAATCCGGAATAAAATCCACGCAAAGTGGTTTATATTTGGACGTTATGGAATTTATCCAGTAATACAAAGGTTACATGCAGAAAAATCAACCGGTTGTAAAAGTGAAATCTTTGATGTTCTGCCAATGTGATTATTCTGATACAAGTGAGGGTGCATGAAACCATAAACAATATCAAGCCTTTTCTGTTTGCAACAAAACAACTTTGTGGAAGGAAATGTGATGGATCAATATTTCCTTATTGGTTCAAGACAGGGTTTTTGTGTTATACTTTCCTTAAGAGAATTCTGAAACAATAATAGACTGCACTGTATGGGTGTGGGTTTAATATTAGCAAAATCATTGTAGTTACTCATTTTGATATTTCTTGCATGTTTGCTGATCAATGTTTCTGAGACTTACACAAAACCAATTATTTTGCAAAATGCGTCCCTTGACATAATTGTGATATAATTTACCGCAGTAAATGTGAAAAGCCAATTGCCAATAATAGCAAAAAAGGTCCTTATTACACAGTATAAATCAAGACCTTTCCTCATTACATGCGAAGAAAAAGTGATGCAAATATTCCCAGAAGTGGCAAAGGACTGAGTGAATTTAGGAAGTATAAAACATAATAATGGATTATTGGTTGCCAATGTTTTGAGCAATATATAAAGTAGTAAAAGCAGAACGTAAAACACTTTGTGTTGTAAATATGGTACTGTATCTCTAAGGTTTTTTTCAGATTTTTTTCTGAAAATCCTCAGGGTTAATCACAATAAAAATGCCAATAAACTTCTATTAATGTATTCACAACACTATTAGAAGTGGAACTTAAATGTAAATATTTCTCTTTTTTGACAAGACTTATCAATTAGACTTATTATTCTGAACATAATAAACATCAAATAAACCTTCCATATGACACTTTTCATTGTGACGATAATTCATGCTACAGTAAATAATTGCTTGCCGTTTCCTCATCAATACAAGTGAATCGTTTTAAGCTGCCATCAATTATTTTTTGGTATTGATAATTGAACATGGGAAATTCTTCGTGCTCCAAATCTTTATGCATTCAACATATGGGTTTAACAATTCCACTATTGTCAGTCTCTGAAACACTTTGTGAAAAGGAAATATCCTTTAATTTTTACTTTTCATTTGTTTTGATTTTTGTTAATGTTTCATAACTCGTCTTGCAAGCCTTGACCTAATAATAGGGTCTACTGAGACAAGTAGTATCACCAAAATAAACCTGTATGTGCATGTTAAAATTAAATGGACAGGAGATTGAACTGAGCATTCATTGATACAGACAAATTTTAAGGCACAAGTTTCTCCCTTGTCAACATTATATCTCATCGTCAAAATATTACGTAAATAATAAGCCATATGGGCATTATAATTCACAGATTAAGTCAACAAAATTAATTTCATTTTGTCTTTGTGTAAATATTAAGGTGATATTGTTATTTTTAGAATTACTATTGAAATCGATTTATGTACAAGAATTATTTTCGCACCAAATCATAAGTTTCGTATTGATAGCAGCACTTGCACTGCATTAATAGATTATAAAGTATTTCATTGCATATTTCAATGAGGAGAATGTTTCACAAATTCTGTACAAAAAGGTTTGTGTAGTTATTGCCTGCTTTTAAGTATGGTGTACATTTTATTAATAAGGTGTATATTTTGATTGACTTTTTAAAGCACTAAAAATGGTGTCCTTTTTTAACTAAACGCATTATCTCTTATTTGGCACTTGAGCTTTAAAGATTCTACTGGTATCAACCTCCTGTGCCGTGCTGAGGTAAAATCTTTTTCGCAAACCTTTTAAAGTAAAATAAAGCACTTCAAACAGACAAGAACAGCTTAAATACTGGATGTGGCCTCCGGGAGACATTACACACAAAGTGCAGGAGGTCCACAGGACCGGGATGCACATTTACATAAAAGGTCACTTATTGAACATTTGTTCCGTCCCAGAATCCTAATCAAACCCACCAAAGCACACAGACTTCCTGTGGAATATTTTTGTATCTAAAAGACATAAACCACGCGGCAATTACTAAACAAAGATAATAATTCGTCTCTTAATCAGGAAGGTTTGGTATAACATGAGAATATCTCCGTAATAATACGTTCAGAAAATTAATTTGAGATGAAGACCTCTTCGACTATTTTTTCATTTTATAAAAGATATTTTTGTCGAAGATTGATTAAATCTTTTCAAAACAAATATTTTGATTTTAGTTTAAATGTTTTAGGACGGTATGGGTAACTAAGCTATTGATAACTGCTGACATTCAACTACAATACATATGTATGAAATGTAAGATAATACACAACAAAATATCACATTATTTTATCCACACTCATCAGACAACAAGCTTTTCAATTCTTGCCCATGCGAAAGTGGTGTCTGGGCAAGAAATTCCTGTAGCCTCAGGGTGACTTTCAGAGTCAGTTCAGGAAGCTTTAATAGGACCTGTGGTACTCTTTCACATGGGAACAAGTAATTGAACACTTGTCTGTTCCCGAAAGCCCTAATCACATTTACCTCGTTTTCTATGCATTTCCAATGGAGATTGCATCAAGTCTGAGTACCTTTTAAGAAACACTGAAATGGATATAAAATACAGTCATCTGGAAATTAAGTGGATAAATATATTGCAAGGAATCACAAAGCATTCCTTGTCTTCATTTCTATGCTTGATTGCCATATTTAAATTTTGACATTACTCAATAAAGTGAAAAGTCTTGTAAATGTGACATTTTGCATTCCGACTATCAGCGGACCATTAGAGGAAACTTGAGACAAGAACACTTAATGAAGCTGTAAAAGATATCCTTGAAGCTGTCCCCCAAGCTTATTCTGGAAGCTGGGCATACAGATGGCTGTTTTCACAGTGGATTAATCCTTCCCTTTTCCTGTAAACTCCTAAACAATGACATTGATCAATACAGGCGTCAAGACCAAATGGGCATTCACAAACGGTGATCAGACCATCATCAACAAATGTTTTTCGAATCTGTCAATCATCATAATTGACTTCTCTCATGGCTTACAAGATTTAAACCCAGCAGGGAACTTACTCAATGTTGATATATATTTTGATTATCACTTTCATATTGATAAAAGTAGCCTTTTCTCCACAGACTAATGCTTAACTATATAGTTTGAAAGATTTTAGTTACTTAAGAACGACTGATCCTGGTGTCAACATTCGATCAATGTCTCATAAGGGAAGACAATATATAACCATTTTAGACAATAATTTTGGTCACATTAATTGTTTTCAGGGACAGAGACAAAATATCCCACAGGGATGTTAGCAATTAGAAAGAGTTCAGGCCACTAAATTTATTTTTAACCATTAAAATCAATTGCCAATTGTCCCTGTTTGAAATAGGTCATTTTAGATACAGGAAGTCGTAGTTCCTGGAGGATTTGTAGTGGAAGGATCTTTAGGAGTCAATCTTGCTCCCCCGTACCCCATGGACGTGTTACATTAGTATGGTCATGGACAGATAAGAAAGATCAGGACCTTTACCGAGCTGTAATCTTTTGCCATTTAAATCTGACAAAATGGACTTCGGGACTCGCTTTGTGCACCTCAATGGAAACCTATTCATTGATCCTAATGTTAGATTTGATGGAGTATTTCATTGAAAACGAGGAGAGACCATGAATCATGCAATTTCTATCAATTTGGAATCATACAAAACAAAAGAGGAGACAAGGAATTCCACGTTGTGCTTCGATGCGCTATTGTTGCAAAACTAACAAGAATTTCATTGTTTGTCCCGACTCATAAGAAATGTCGAAAATCTGTCCCCGATACAGATTATGACTTCATGGCATCATTTTAATTAAGATCATTTTGTTTCCATCGGAGAAGCAACGGATCATTTTTAATTGTACCTCACTTGCACAAAACAAAACTTGCGTATTTTTAATAAATTTCACATTTATCGAACTATTTTCACTGCCTCGTACAAAGTACGATGAAGACATCTGCATGAAAAAATAAAATTGGTAGTCGATAGACAACTTGTTTTTGGCAACAATAAACCAAAACATAATGTCTGTGGTTATTCAAATTGCGGATAAATTTTTTTTGTCGTTTTTGGTCAATTCATTCAGGTCATTTCTGCGTATTCATAAATCTATGTTTTTTGAATACCATTCATTTGGACACAGTGTGCCTGCTCTTGTGGGAATTGAGCTGCTATTCATCATGATTTGTACAAATCTAAGAGGGCTTCCTGAGCAGACTGCAAAATATTCATGGTATTCACAAATAATGAAGTGTTGTCTGATTCATTTCTGCCCTCCAGTTATATTTGCTAAGATTATTAATAAGCATCTTATCCTGTAAACAATGATAATCAAAACGGCTTAATTTCTTTGTAATACATTGTACGTCGACATTTAAACATTGACCTTTTCACGGTAGTCGAACTGAGACTGCAGGAAACGTTATACTGTCAACTTTAACAAATCCGGCGAAAATATCTCGACATTCAAGTTAACAAATCTTAGTAATTAAGTTTAAATTAATAATTGAAATGATGCCTAATGACTATATATTTATTACTATATATTAGATATTGTGTTATCCTTTGAACTTTAAATATAATTGCTTTATAAAGTATTCACTGTAAACTTTGTATGTAAACAAAGGGAAGCCATTTTGATTTACTGCTGAACTGCCATTTTTTTTATTTTCAAATATCCCAAGATATTATGCACAAATGCATTTCACTTACATGCTTTGTTATTCTCTGATATATAATTAATACACCTCATGCAAAAATGGGGCATTATACAGTTCAGAAAGAGAATTTGTTTTTTTCTACCATTGTCCCCAGTGTTATGTAATGAAAAACCACGCACTTGTCCATATATATTTAGCACTTCTCGGCGTATTTATTGGGCAAGTGCGTGGTTTTTCATTACATAACACCAGATTTGTCATAGTTGATGGAATACTATTTCTTGCAATGCACATAAGTACAAATATGTATGGCATACTTGAAAGAAATCCATTGCATTTGAGTAATGTTGTAATAGCTTACTTAGAATTAGAGTGAAGAACATTTATAAAACTTTTCCGTCCCTACTCATTGGCGGATCTGGGGGGGGGGGTGCCGCCGGCGCGTGCCCCCCCACCCCCCAACGGCCCAAATTTTCTTCGTTTTCATGCACTTTCCGCTAAATTTTGGGCGAAAATAAGGGTGGCGCCCCCCAATGGGCCGGGCGCCCCCGAACGGGAAATTCTGGATCCGCCCCTGCTACTTGTTCCTTTGCCTCGTTGGCACCATCAGAATAAAAAAGACGGGCCCTGATCGATACGCGGGATCAGTGGCCACCCATAGTCATCAGCTTCGCGGCTGACAACTCTTATCTCCTTTATAAAATCTACAGACTTGCCCTGCTACTTGCCACATGCCCTCTGTGACGGACACGTTAATCTTGCAAGATAACTCAATTATGTTCCTTTCATTTACTGAATACCAGAACCTGCATGGGTGGCAATATGGAATCTTCTTGTAGGGTGGATATTTTTGTAGCTTGTTCCACTCTCGAGTAGGAAGGTAATTTTGGCTGATTCTTTCCATTTTTGGAAAATGATAGTCATTAGTTATGCTATTTTCTACAATGGCAACGTCATAAATTTATATTTATTTTTAAGACATCTGCCCATTCCTGTTGCAACATTGTTTTTGATATCCTGTGACAAAAGGTAATTTATAAAAAGTAGAGACTAATTGTGAGAAGTTACTTTTTTCATTGAGTACGTAGAAGTGCCTGGGTGCAATGTCTCCTAGAAGTGGATAAATAAACAACAACGCACAATACTTAATTTTACAGACACAATGGTAGTGATCTATATCTTCTTATTATTCAGAAAGCGTTGTACCTGTAGCAAGGGTAGAAATAGACGTCTATGTCTATTTGAAACATGTCAAGAACTGACGTGATCTATAACGTGTATCAGAAGATGAAATTGTCTCCAAACCTAGCCTCCCTTCAATGCTTTGAAGACAACTTCATAAACTACATTTCCTGATCCAAATCGCGGTCGTCCAAGCCCCTTTAACATACTTGTTCAAAAGACGACAGAAGCTTCAAACTCAGATGATCCAGTTTTTGCGTCAATTTAACATTAGAAATTTCAATAGTGTTATTTTTCAACCTACAAGAATATTTGCCCAGAATTGGCGGAAATTCAGCATTGGGGACGCAAATCTCTGGGAGAGGGTAACCGAGCGTTTCACCCGTCCAGGTTGGGGTGGGGGACGCATGTCTGCTGCCCCACCCTAGACCCGTCAGTGAACACCCACAGTAAATCATGATTATTCTAGGCCTTAAAAAGGACAAATTATCAAAGGTGACAAAAGTGTCTGAGTTCAATGATTTAGTGAAACGTGTGAGACGTTAAAAAGCCGTAATAGGCTAATTTATTACCCCAGTACATGGTGACCAACAGAGAAACAAGCCGCAGTTAAAGCAAGCTGTTCTCTCAGCATTCATATTAACTAAAAGATATCACACAAAACGGAAAATCCCTTTCAATATAAAGCCAGGGTTTAAAATCAAAACTATCTGTAAAATGTGTGAAATCATTGAAACTGTGAATACAATATATTGGCTCTATTCAGCTATGTTTCATAATATTCCAAATTCATTCAAATTAAATTCAGACTGAGAACACTTTCGAGCATTACAAATCCAAATAACATTCCATTGTTCCTAATTTGACTGAATCTTCGTCCTCTGTTGCATTGGAAGAAATCGAAACAGGAACTCATAATAAAAAAAATTCTTTTTCAGGAACTGGAATGCAAGAAAAATCTGTTTAGTTGCAGAAGTAAAACCATTGATCCTCTGCAAATACCATTATTACGCTTCAATGGGGATTACATTACGACACAGTCTTACAAACTTTATTTGAGAGTCAGTCTACTGTGTTACAAACCAACTACATGGTGTTTCCGTATCAACCCATAACGTTGAAACTGAATTGTATTCCGTTTAAACATGTTGAAATAGATTCAATGTAACGTTAGAATGGAATGAAAGAAGAAACTGATGGAGAGTACCCTATTATTTTATGAATTAAACATAAATTTCCCCTAGTGAAACCAATTCTGTAAAATATAGGAATCAGTCTTCATATAATTATTTGAAATGTTCATTGTGCTTATTATTTTATTTGTCAAACCAATAAATAACTATTGAGTAACAGTTTTGTGTCTTATGCACGTGAAACAATGTTAAGTGTAGTGAAAGTAACAATTTATTGATGTTCTATCAATACGAATTATTCCACTCCAACAGATGAAGTCGCAACTCCAGAATTACAGAGAGAATGTTTTTCTACATCCAGGACTCGACAGTGATACTTAGTGTCTCACCATTGCAGGCAATGTGCCTCTTGTAATTAATGTTTTAAAACACAAACCCTGACAACAGAAATTCAATAACTCCAGACTTGACACCAGACGAAACATAGCAAGAGTACTTTCACCTGATTCACATCCTGTTAGCAGATATTTTCTTATTTATTTTGCGTGCTTCAAGAGAACATCTTTATTATGGCACACCAAGGCCTAAAGCTTTCGAACAATTGCTTCTGCCATTCTAAGTTCTATCATTGTTTGAATTCTTACAATAATTCAAAGATATTACAGAAAATATTTTTTCTGAAAGCACCGATTAACATCTGTGTGAAAGGTAATGTAACAATAGCGTACACGATAGATAATATTTCTCTGCGAGGTTTTACTTTTGTAAAATAATTACACAGAGAAGACGATGAGGGTGTGCCTTCCAAACGTGTTGATTTAGTTGCAGATACATTTATCAATTTATACATTATATTTTTGACAACTGCATTAACAACACTACTGATGTATTTATCAAAGAATGTTATTGGAGATTGGAGATAGGTAATATCTTTGTAACAGGTAAATTGCATATTCTGTCTACAAGAGAAATGGAATGTTACCGTGAGTCTCTAAATCCCTGGACAAATTTACTTTTTCCTCACCGTTAAGTTTTTCAAAGCACCTTTCATTTTGCAGGAAAATGACTGTTCCTAACTTCTTGTTAGGGACTTATAGCTTTATAAACAAATAAATTGCAAGACCAAACTATTTCCCAAACCGTAATGGTCTATGTGCCAATGTGCCTGTGTGTCATTGGAAGCAACTTCGGTGGAAACTCTGGGAATCATCATTAGTTGACAATAGCCTACAGTGTCTTTCAACACAGCTCAATGTAGTCAAATCCATCGTGGTCGATCACCATTATACTCAGAAAAATCGGTACACAAAAATAGTATCGGAGGTTTAACATGGTACCTTACGGGAGCTTCCTCACATGCCCTTATGTACACAATTGATGCAATTTTTGTGTAATGCTCGACTGCAATCTATCCATTATGACAGGTTAACTTAAAAGACTTAACAGTTAATTATTAAACTATGTTATTTTCCTGATGTCTTAAAACTGGTGAATAACTTGAGGGAAAAAAACCAAGGTGTTTTATGGTAGTAGGATGGAGCCTATTTTCAGAACAGTGGAGCTGAGAAAGCCAGTTAATGCTCCAGGGGTGACTTTAGGAGTCAGTTCAGGAAGCTTTAATAGGACCTGTGGTACTCTTTCACATGGGAACAAGTAATTGAACACTTGTCTGTTCCCAAAAGCCCTAATCATATTTACTTTGTTATCTATGCATTTTCAATGAAAATTGCATATTGTCTAAGCGGTTCTTGCAGAATATTGAAATTGTTATTAACAGCGCTTGCTGGCAAATATGGTGCTTAATTAAAGTCTATTTGTGGAATGATTCATTTCATCAAAGAAAGTAACAACATATTGCGCAAACACAAACATCACCATAACAGAATAAAGTAAAATTATTCATTCGTTGAAAATTCAAATTTTTTGAAAACAGTAAAGTTTCATGCTGTGCTTTTGTTCGCTTCATCACCACAGCATCACATTCTTTCATTTCAGGAGGTATACAAATTTATACGATTTTCCTGAACTGATACTACTTTTTAACGTTACTGATATCAGAATAAAACCAAATAACAAAAATAATAACAGCTTCATAAGCTTTTATGTGGTAAATTTGCCAGGAATAATAAAAACTATTTGAAAACTCTATTATCAAATCAGTTCTCCTTTTAATTAACTTAATGTCGTGGACACAATGCACGAGCATTTAGGCAGCTTTTTCTACATACCACATTTGGTTGCGCTGATAGTGGTACTAAATGAAGCTGTTGATATGCCTGTCTGAGTCCGTTAAATCTGTCATTAAATGTACAGAGGAAGCTGGACAGCCAGGTGGATGAAAGAGCAGTTGCAGAATAAATGGTATCTGTAATCACGGTGCTTGTGTGAGATTTTCCTTTGTGATTGTGCATATCAATGTATGTTCATTGCTGTGGTCTGTCAAGCTAAATGATGTCCACTTAGTTGACACTACACAAATGACTAACCGCATTTTAGTGCCATGTTTCAATACCACGTGAAACCAATACAGCTGCATTTAGATTTTTCAAAAAAAATATCATGATATTGCTTTATACTATATCAAACTTGTAAAATAAAACGGTGTTGTCTAATACTGTGTCATAACAGAACTCAACAGCTACATTTTCTCGAACAGATATCCTCATTGAAAATTTATTAAACAGCTTCTGTTGAACCGACGGTGTTTTTATGCCTGTGTTATTGGTCTGATCAGTTGTGTTTTAATTAACTCTTGGTAGCACTGAATACTGTCATTCCACACAGAGCGGCTTCTGTTTAATATCAGAAGATCATACGGGAAGGTTTCGCCCTGTGGTTATTAATATTAGTCTAGTAATTGTTTACATTCATGTACAAAAAAGCATTGCACGTGGGTCTTTCTTCATTTCACAAAGGTTGCAGTTCCTGATACCATAAATGAAAAGGAGGGAAGAAGCTCTCACATAGTATTAGGCTCGGTTAGCCACTTGCGGTACTCATGATTGGTTAATCAAGACTGTAGAAACTAACCAGATCTCTCAGGGAAATTAATCCGTTTTTACTCTAGTTGCGCGATGAATTTAATGTTTTAAGTCACTTGACATGGGATGAAAATCATATCATTTTTGAAACAGCTGAATATCACATTGGGGTTTATGTGCATCAATAACACAGCGAGAAATGTTTTTGTTGCTCAACATTCCAAAATTAAAGGAGCTGATGACCAGTTAGAGTATATTTGCACAAAACCGTTACCAATTCTTCCTCTCTTAAGAAGATTAACCGTCACCCACTGCTCAATCGATGTTGAGGATCAAGATGCTCTGAACTGTAATCCACAACACGAACGATAATTCTCACGACGTTTGTGACAGATAAAACTAAAACCGATTAGCAAAATGCTGGTCATTTCGGTGCAAAGTGCCAAACTTGTTTCAGAGCTTGAAATTTCAGTTATGGAACCATAAAATTTCATGCTATCGTATGGTGTGCATTAATATCCCTGCGCGAAAATCATGTCTTTAAACGTTTCCAAATTAACAAAACAGTTCTGAGCTATTTTCTTGTGCACACATCAATTCTTTTACATATATCAATTCGTTTACATATTTGAATATTTGTTCACATAAAAGAGAATTTCTAAGGCTAGATCAAAGAAAAGTAAATCTTTCTTAAAGAGGAATAACATTGACATTTCTCTGATACTCATGGAAATGCACGGATACTTGGGAACTGAATGATAATAAAGATCAAGACCGTTCTGCCCCATAGAGTCCTTTGGATCTTTAAACCCATTTCTATTGTGATGCAAGCCCTTTCATTGGCCATTTGATCTCATCTTGTATTTAGTAGTCAGGCACACGTTTGGATGTATTCGTTCGGGTGATGGCTTAACAAATTGATAATAAATGTTTGCATTTATTTTACAAGTGATGATAATACAGTCTTCGACAAGATACAACTGGTTGTCCCAGTTTACTTCGTCGTATCATGAAATCCCTATCAGTTTGGAAACGTACAAGACAAGAGACCACAAAATAATATCACGCTGTGTTTTTGATGTGCTATTGTTCCCAAAATGATAAGAATTTAATGGTACGATTACTTTAAGAAAGAAGAAGTCCAAACAGATGTGGAGGAGTAACACACGTTTAGCTCGTGATTCCTTCCATGAGAATCATGGAGAGCAGTTCTTGAATTTCTGTTGTTTCTAAAATGAGGAGACACGAATGAACATTTCATCTTTCCAATATCAAGAATTTCACATCAATGAGGGACAAGATTGAAGCAAAAGTTCTACATTGTAGATTTAGTGATCTGGTCTTGAATGTTCCAAATGTATACATACAAAACATTTGCTTTAAATGGCCATCAGTTGTCATTTGTCATGATTTGTGCAAATCTACATTAGCTTCCTGAGCAGACGGCAAAATATTCATGATATTCAGATCAAATGAAGTATTGTCTGATTCATCTCTGCCTTTAAGCCACATACAGATAATGTTTTCATTACCTTATGCAGAAGCTGCTGAATGTTAAATGAAAAGAAAAAGAATTATTTCTACCTTAAAGAAGGTAGGTAGATGTTTGACGTAATATAAAAGTCTTTCTTTTTACTGTCTCAATTCCAAACAAAACTGAAAAGGGGATTTTTCTTTGGTGATAATGTGCCTTTTTCATGGCATGGACATTTCCATTATCTTCAGGAAGAGGATGAACTTCTAAACTTATAAACACAAGCAGATATTTCATTAAACTAAACACCACAGAAGATGTTTTTAATATCAGGAACGACAAAAGATCAGTCTGTACAGTTATGGGTTAACAGTGGTATAAATTTATCTATTGTCCCAATTTTGAGTAACAAATATTGCGATATCCCCATTTCAACACTGTGGAACGTCTCCCAGCATACATGTTCCCATTACAAGACTTCTGTATCAGTTGGGGAACAAAGGACTCCTTGAATGGAGGCCTTTGTTCGAGTCAATAAGAATGCACGCGGAGCTATTGCTCCAAACTGACATAGAAAGCTTGTAATGTTTTTTCATATTTTAGAACTTTGTGTTTTTACTAAAGTTTGTGTAAATAAAGACATACATCTGCAAATTAAATACCGCCTCCATATTCGTCTGGAGCATAGTATATAAACCTGTTCCTGCAAAATGAAGCAACATACAGTAAGCTGGCTAACTCTCGCTAACAGCGACGAGACCCACAGCCCCGCATTGTTCAGTGTACATACTTAATGGCTCATGTATGGGCGTAATAAAAGTCGGAGGAGGCTTTGCTTTTAATAAGACCCTCTAGTGCCATTCAGTAGTTTTCCCCTCTAAATGAGTGGCCCATACACAAGGTAAAACACTAACTTAGACAGCTAGGTTATCTGTGGAGTTACACACAAAGGCTTAAACATCAATTTAAAGTTAAAGTTATTTGTCCGGGTCCTAATCCCTGGATAGATAGCAGTATGTCAAAAAACTGCAATACAGGGAGACGAGTGGGAGCAATCGCTAGTTGAACAATAAATGAGCAATTGCTCCGTCCCTTATTCTCATATTGATTTTTGCCTCTTCACTATTTATGAGATCACTAGTGTAAAGTACAGTAAGCTACACTTCACAAGCAACCAGTTGATAGTGGAGGTTGATATTTGTGTCCGAAACCTCAGGAATTGTACTTTATTTCACAGCCGAATTTCAAGCTGTGTTCTTCACTAGAGCAAAAAGCATAGTGTGAATTATGTCATTCTTGTGTCATACATTGTACAACTCTCCTTATACGTTTCATAAAATTACTTGTAGGTGAATATTTCTTAAAAGACATTGTGTTATTTCTTATAAAGCTACCTCCCTTTGGGGATTAAACCCTTGGCAGGGTCTGATCGATAGGATCAACCAGAAGCATCAGCGACTATTACGCACAGAACCAGATGTTTTGAAACCTTATGTCGAAATATCTACAAGACAGGAGGTGGGACGGCAATAGTTGGGTGTGCAGTAGCAAAATCAGTGTCCATCAAAATCAATGCTTAAATCAAACCATTCTTTTATGAAATATTTGGCCTACGCTTCAGAAGGAGAAGGAGATTAAGTAGATTGTAATAATTTGAAGTAAATCATTACTTATCGTTATGTCGTTAGCATTTCGCGCCATGGCGCCAACTAGTGTGCG